>VZSE01004124.1:0-10186 GCA_013398275.1 Promerops cafer | reverse complement strand
CGCCGTGCGGGCCAGAGAGCTGCAGCATCTGTTTCCTAACCACCTAAGCTGTTTGACAAATGGGCCGAAATTTTAGTCCTTCCCTAATGAACTCTTTTTTTTTATTTTTCCCCCCTTTAAATAAACCAGAGAATTTGTGGCAACTTTGGAAAACAGGTGGAATAATTTGTAATTTTTTTTAGACTAGACTCTGTCACTGTCTTTTAACTCTTGATACTGGTTTGGATGTAGAATTTATTTTGGAAAATTTTGGAAGTGATTTTGGAAACTCACTTTTGAGGTGATAATAATACAAGTGGTAAAATTACTTGATTTTTTTGAGTTTGTTTTAGGGTTTTTTAAATTAACCTGTTTCTGTCTAAAATAAGTTCTAAGCAAGCATGTAAATTTTTCTTTAGAATTATTCAGACAACATTCCCAGAATTCAGGGGCTGAGGTATGATCCAAGATTTGTTAACTTGAGAGGAAAACTCACTTTGACTGAAGCAGATTCTAAATAAAACCTGCAGAGTTCCTAAGCAAATCAAAACCAAGTAAGCATGAAATGTGTTTGATCCAGGGTACTGTAAATGGAAATATTTTGTTATTATTGCTGGTAGACATGGGAAAAGAAAAAGGTATTGCAATATTGCACACAACTATACTTAATACAACCAGAGCAGCCTCAGCTACTTGAATTGCTTTACACCAGTTTCCAGATCTACAGGCTGGATCTTTCATAATCTTGGGTGCTTTATGAGATTGGATTACACAGTTAGACAGCTGATATACCTCAGGCTATTAAACTGCAGAAAGGAACTCATGTGCCAGACCATTCATTCTGTTTACTGTGCCTGTATAGCAAACATCACAGAAAATGTGGACAGAAATTTTTACTTCAGGTTCCCAACATAGCAACATTGTGCCTGGGGCTCCAGAGCATTACTCTGCAGTAATTGCTGCTTCACAGAGGGGGAATTAGTGTTTTTCTCCACTTTTTATGTATTTCCAAGGTATGCTTCTTACAATACCCTGGGTTTTATAACAAACAGCTCTTATTGACACGTTTTTCACTGATCTCCACAGCTATTTGTTTTTTCACGTGGATGGTTTTGACGGAATCAGATCTTTATAAACAGCTTTTTGACTAGTGTATGGAACATCAGAAGAGGAGCAAAGTTTGTCAAAAATGTTGGTTCTTTTATTTTTGAAGGCATCAGTATTCTTGGATGTCAGTCTTTCAAACAACATGGTCCAGGACATATTTAAACCTTAAAATATTATGGCTCAGTGTCTTTGACTAGAGCAAATTATGACTGACACAACTTTTATCCTGTCAACTGTATTTCAAAATGGGGCGAGGTAGCACTGTCAGCCTTGATGCTTTTGAATGTTTGCAAGCTGTTACTTGCAGTGGTATATACTGTAGAAAAATAAAAAGAAGAAAACAGCCCCAAATACCATTGCAGGGACCAAAACTATGTGTATTCAGGTTTTTTAACTAAACAGTACCTCTCCTTCTGGAATGCACATGAATGGACACTGAAGCCAAGTTTGGATGAGCTTAGCAGCTGGTCTGCAAGCCAAACAACTGAGTTATCAGAGGAGGAAATTGATAAAATACGAGTCTATCCATAGCAAGGAAGAAGACAAGGCCATTAGGATGGAAACCAATAAAACAGACACATAAGGGATACCTGCAATTAGGGGATACGTGCCTTAGTGAGAAGCATACGTGCCTTAGTGAGAAGCATACGTGCCTTAATAATCTGTTGTAAACTCTTGCCAATTAATTATTGACGTTAATTGCTTTGTACCAATAAAATACAATGAGCTATTGCTTTGTCCAATGAATATAATGAGCTGTTTTAATGTAACTAATGACTTAAGATCATGCTTTGTTAGGAGTATAAAACTTGAGAACACCTTGCAATAAAAAAAAGCCATTGTTGTGTCAGCACAAGTATGTGTGTGTGTGTATGTCGTGTGTCCATCTCAACAGCGACAGAGATCAAGGGCTGATTTTCTCCACTTGGTGGAAGTATCTAAATAACCCAGAGATTCTGGTGTTGTTCTGAAAGAAAGGACTTGGCATTTCTACCAGGTGGTATTTTCTCTCCATTGCGGTAACCTCACAGTGCAGGGTTGAAGGAAGAATTTGGGATGACCTCCTTGAACATGTCTGGGGGTGGAGTTACATTGAGGATATCTGGGAATGGCAAGAGCAAAATTTGGCACTTGGTGTGCTGTTACCAGTGTCAAAGGCATTTCAAGAGGAAATTGCAAGGGGAATTGGTGGCAAATCTGGGTAAGAAAATACTGCAAGTTACTCAGGAGCTAGAAAATCCTGCGGGATGGGTGACAGTCACAAGGGTGGCAGTCACCGGGGAGGTTCTTTGAATGTGACACAGGCATAAAGCCCTCTGGGAAGCTGTCACTGGTCTGTGCTGGAGCAGCATCACTGAAATCCAGTGCTGATGGAGCAGAGGCACCTGAGCAGCAAGTGGGTGGTTCCCACAGGGCCCATCATCTCCTCAGGGGCTTTGACAGGCTGGAGGTGGAAACAGGCACAAACCCAGCATGGGCAATACTGTAGCCCTGGGTGTGGGCAGCCAGGCTGGGAAGTCAGATGTGCTGGAGAGACTCTGGACCAGGACGAGGACAAGGGGGTGGCTGTGGCTTTGTAGCAAGCGTGGCCAAGTGCCTGTCAGCTGAGCTGTGAGACCAGGAATACAGCCTGAGGCATGCACTCCTGGAGTCCCCCTCTCCTGGAGGGGTCCCTGCCTGCTCCCAGCACGTCTCTGACAGCTCTGACAGTCCAAGGTCTGGCTTGTGGCTCCCCCAATGCAGGGGATTTTGGGTGCCTGGAGCCAGCCTGGACTATGCCCAGTGCCCTGAGGGGACAGTGTCTGGTGGGTAGTCAGAGGCAGGCACATGGGGAAGGCAGTGGCTGTTACCAGGATGAGGAGAAGGATGAGGGAACTGGACTTCTTCCCAACACATCACAGGGACACATCATGGCAGGAGGGACATGGCAGCAGGGCAGAGAGGCCATATCTGCTCCCAGCAGCTGGGAAGGTTGCTTGGAAAGGCTGTGGGACCCTCATCCTGGGCAAGTTCCTGCTCTTATTGGCCTGGCAGTGACACAGCAGCTTTGCCAGCTACCTCCAAAGGTCCCTTCTGACATTAAGAACTTCAAGACTTGGTGATGATCACTGTCTGGTACAGGACAGAAGTTTTTATGGGTCATCACTTCACTGCCCACCCAAACAGGGCTCAACATCAAGAAGAGAGACTGTGTCATGCTTAGGCACAGAAACAGAAGGTTCATGGGGTCAAGGAGCAATGCATGACAGCTGCTGAAGGAAAGGTGTGAGGCAGAGTTACATACTGGAGACAAAGCCATTGTGACTGAAATTCCAGGGAATTCATGAAAAGATACGGGGTTTCGCTAGGAAGCAAATTATACCTGGGCCCAGCAAAGAGCCTCAATGGGGCAGCAAAGGAGCACTCGTAGCTTTACATTGTGTTCTTTGTTCCTGCTTTATACTTCCAAAAAGAAACAGTTCAGTACACTTTCATTAGGTCTATGGGGACACCCAAGAAAACAGGGGGACACCCTGCCTTGGTTACAGGGAAAAGCCCTGACATTCTCCCTTCAGGAGAGTGAAGGTTTCATCTTCTTCATCTGTACGCTTGCAACATTTTAAAATGAATTTTTAAACGACAATTTGAATTTTATAAATGAGAATCACTACCAATAGTGCCTGATAATAACAATTTGGGATATTTGAATTAATTCATTCACTTTTTTTTTTGGTCAAATAATTGGTGGGAAACACTGGCATTTAACTAATTACAAGAATTTTTCTCTATTTTTAACTGTGTCTTAGTAATAATGGACAGTATTTCAAAGGGCTTTGAGATAACTCTTTCAAAAGGAATTATAGTTGTCCTTGTTCCTTGTCATCAGAAATGGCAGAGGCACCCCACCTCATGCCAAGGAAAGCCCCAAACTATCTCGTAATCCTGTTTGAATTGATGAATGCAGTGGAGCGTGGCTCTGGGAAATTTCAAAATCCTTTTGCCAGAGCAGAATTAAATATTTGCCTCCTATGTCTTGGGTGGCTTATGATGAATCAGGGGAGGCAGGAATGTGTGCTACATCAAACCTGGGATATTTTCCTTGTGAGGGTTTCGGCCTGTGCTGAGCTGTGAAGGTAGCAGCACTCTGTAGGCTCTGGTGGAAACAGCATCAGCCTGCACAAAAGCCCGAAGAGCATCTGAGCAGAATAACAGTTTTTCTCTGCAACTGTGGCTGCTTCATGATAGCCACTTTTCCGAATTGTTTTAGTGGCATAGGGCTGAGGCAGAGCTTGAAAAGAGGGCAGGAGACAGATGACACTGTGGGGGCTGCTACTGACTACCAGCCTCTGGCCACCGTCCCTGTTTCTCCTGTGTGACTTGAACTTCTCTGGTGTTGGTTAGGAGGGAAATGAAGCAGGGCAGGAGCCAGCAGGGGATTTTTGGAGTGTGTCAGGGATGGAGCTTGTTCAGCTCCTGAACCAAGCAGGGACAGGCAGAGCTGGACCTACTGGTGGGGAGCAAGGAGAGGCTGATGGGGAGGTGACTGTCACTGGCTACAGTGACCATGGGGCAGTGCTGGTCAGGATCCAGGCAGAGTGAGAATTTGGGAGAAGCAGAGGATGCACCCCAGATTTTAGGAAAAGAAGGAAACTTTGGTAGATGCTGAAGTAAAACTAAAGTAAGGTGGCAGGTGGAGGAGGGGGTATACAAGACAAGGTGCACTGGCGCAAGGCCTCAGCATAAGAGCAGATGCTTTTCCATGGAGTAGAAATTCCAGCACATTGGTAGTGTCACTGTAAAAGCCAAATCTTCAGAGGAAAAGCCAACTATTAAACAGAAAGCACAATCACACCACCCATTCTGAGATCTGTGCTCTTTTGTTTTGCAGCACACCTCAAATTGTGCCTCTAAAATGTTGTGAGGAACACAGGAATTAGAGCTCATTTGCTTTATCTCTTCATTGAGTCCTGTGGGCTGAGCTCCCTGGGTAACTCACTTCTTCCCTGACACAGAGCTGGCAGGTAACTCCCATGCTGCAGTGCACACCCATATCAGGAGGTGTTTGAGGTGCAGCAGAAGTGGAGACAAAGCTGGACAAAGTCACTGCCACTGGAAAAAAGGAGACAGATGTACAGACAGCCCCACAGGTGTTCAAGATGCTTGCTTTGAAAGGGACATGCACCGTGTAAATTACTGAAAGGAAAAATCTCAGCCACAGGCAAAAGTAAAAATCCCCAAAAAACCCTCCCAACAAAATGTTTCAGTTCAGATCAATCTGACAAATGAAAATGCTCCTCTATTGAAATTAACAATTTTGCTTGGGGAATTTCTTTTTTAATGGCATTATATTTCTTATCAATGTTTTTTGGCTGATATCTCCCAGTGGTCTTTCCTGTAAACTATTAATTTCCTATAAACTATTAATAAGACACTGGTAAGTCCCTTAGGTCATGCTGAAAAATCTCATTGGAAATAATGGCAAAATAATTTTGGTTCTATATGTATATATACATTGGGAAGAAATAGATACACCTCTAGGGACCATTGTCAATCCAATTACTTGGAAATTTCTCAAAACAATGACTGAATTTGCTCTTATCTGCAGTCTTTTGTCTACACCTTTGTGAGTTGCTAAAATAAATGCTGATCATACACTCTACCACATTAATGTTTTTTTTTTAAATGTGGCATTAGATCCAAGCTTTCCCTGATGGCAGTAAAAGCTTTGGTTTGGAATTGGGGTACTAACCAATATGTCCATGAATTGGTAGATGTAGGAGTCAAAGGGGTTTTGGTAGTTTCTAATTTTTATAAGATTGCAAAGTGTCGAAGCCCACAGATAGTACATGCTGTGTAAATGCCATCTTGGCTTGCTTGCTCCAGCCACAGCTCATTTCTCTGCCCCTAAAATCAAGTCTTTCTTTAAATACATTTTCTGTGTCTCTTGCCAAGCAGCTCCTCAGGGCAGCACTCCCAGGAAGGGTTCAGCTTCACTCCCTCTCTCCATTCCTGAGCAAAGCCCTCCTGCCATCCACAGGGATGGGGCCAGGGGACCTGCAGCTGGGGCAAGACCACAGGCCTGGGGAATCGTGAGCATTGGCCATCCAGGAAGGGGGCACACAATGCCCTGGGATCCTCCTCCCCTGGTTAAACTGATTTCTCCACAACTGAGAGGTCCCTTCACTCTTGCAGGACCTTCCTTGGTTACTGGGACCTGTGTCCAGGGGCAGCACGGGGCAGTTGGATTCTGGCAGCCAGTGAGTGCACACAGAGGGGAAATGCTGGAATGGATGGGGGCTGGGGAAGCTGGGCTGGGTGGGGGCTGGGAAAGATGCCCTGGGGATTTAAAGGCAGAGTGAGAGCTGGGTAAGGCACTGTCCCCAGGGCTGGCGGAAGAGGGGCTTGGGGCTCTCAGCATGGCAGGGGCCCAGAGAGGCTCTGGGGGCATTGCAGGTGCTCCCAGCCCCCTCCTCCCTCCCAGCCAGACATGCTGAGCCCCCTTTCTTCTAGCAGGCCATGTCTCCAACACTGGCCTTCATCCTGGCCCTGTTAGCCACCCACACTGGGCTGAAGGTGAACATAAAAATCAATGAGGATGCGGTCAAGCAGATGCAGGAGTGCGAGGAATATCTGCATCACAAGATGACTTGGCTCCTGCCGAAGACTGACGAGAATTCCATCATGGAAAGCTGGTTCCTCTCTGCATGGCAGCTGCTGTGGCTGCCTTCGCTCACCACAGCTGTTCTGCTCACTGTGGCCTTCTGGCTGGTCAGGAGATGGAAGCGTGGCTCTGCCAGCCACAGGGAGCACGAGGGATCCAGCAGCAAGAAGGCTGGCAGGGAAAAGTTCAGCAGTGAGGAGAAGGTCAACAGTGTGGAGAAGGCAGGCAGTGAGACAATCACCAGTGAGGAGAAGGTCAGCATCAAGGAGAACATTGGCAGCAGTAAGAAGATCGGCAGTGAGGAGAAGACTGGAACCCAGGTGAAGGTTGAGAGCAAGGAGAAGATCATTGAGCATGAGACGGTCAAGCGTGCAGACAGTGGTGGCAGCACTTTGGCTGTGCCCACCCCATCACCAATGGGCACATCCAGGATAAGGCTGGAGCAGGCTGTCAGCAACCTGATCTAGTTGACAATGTCCCCCCTGCTCATTGCTGTGGGGTCACACTGGGCAGCCTTCAAAGGTCACTTCCAAGACCAACAATTCTGTAATTCTACAGCAGGGCCTGCCCAGCACGAAAGTGCTGAAAGAGCTGGTGGACGAGCTCCTCAGTGTCTGCCAAGTGCTCTCCAGGAGGAACTTCATGCAGGAGTTGCACCCAGGCACCGAGATTGACACCAGCCCTGAAGCCTGCAGCATCCAGGAGATCAGCAGCACCTACCGCCCACTGGTCATCCTGCGGCCACCCCCTGGCCACTCCTTCAGCCCAGAGAGCATGGGGCAGCCGCCAGCCAGGCGCATCCGTGTGGGGCTGGAGTGCCTGTGCTCCGAGGAGCAGCAGCTGGGGCACACCTGCTTCCTCCACGCCTCTGGTGGCCAGCTGCCCTGGGACGAGGACTGCTACCTGCTGGACACCCTCTGCACCGGCTCGTACTTGGACATGGAGAAAGTCACCTGCTGGGTGCAGATGTTGGTGGCGTCGGCCTGGCTGCTTTTGCCCCACTCGCGCCGCTGGCAGCTCACGGCGCTGCCCTCCGGCAAGTCCTGCAGCTTCCAGCTGAGCGGCGCCTCTGGCCGGCACTGCAGGATTGAGATGGCTCTGGCCGTGCAGCGAGGCGGCTCAGGCGCCTACGTGAGCCTTGAGTAGGCAGCAGCCGGCTCTTCCAGCAGCGCCGTGCAGGCCAGAGAGCTGCTGCCTCTCAGACTCACTGCCAAGATGCCTCTGCTGCTGAGGTGACAGCACTGTAAGCAAAAAGGAGCTGAGGAAGGGGAAGGCAACCATTCTTCATGGGACGTTTTCTGGGGTTCTGTTAGGATTCTTTAGTTCCTTTACTACAAACTCTGAAAAATGTAGCCACATCATAGTAATTCTAAAACCTTCCAAAGCAGAGCTTGGGAAGGTTAACGTAATTTCAAATATGTCCAAGTTTTTGTCGAGAAAAATTAAACACCCATAAGAGTCTTCCTATGCCACTTTTTTTACATTAAAAAAATAAACTTTTTTGACTAATATTTGAGCTACCAACAAATCATTTGTGATAAGAAAACAGACAAGTCACAAATACTAATAAATTGTCAATACAAGAAATTTCGATGGCACCTAAAAATTTCATCAGTTCTCCCACAGCTCCATCTCAACTCTAGAAAAGTTTCTATAAAAAGAAAAGAGAAAATTTGTCCCACTGCAGACCCGTTATTAAAAGAAAGGAAAAGCCTCTCGTATCTATCCCAAGGGTGACAGAGGCTAAGTGAAAAATGATTGTCACGTATCGATTTAAAACTGCTGGCAGCTGCCCTGCTTCCACACTCATTCTTCTGATCCTCAGCAGGGAGGTGGGGGCGTTCCTAGAAAAAGAAAATACCAACTTCCTGGGCACAACCGAGCTGTATAACTGCATCAACTTGGGATCTTTTGGGCGGGGTTCTAACTTCTATTGCATGAAGTGCTTGCTGCAGTGCTCTTGTTGCTTCCCTCTGTGAAAACAAGGTTCACTTTCCTCGTAAAATTTTAAAGTTTAATAAAAGACAACACGAGACAAAGATAATAAAGCGAAGTTGTAACAGCCAGGTGCTTGGCATTCAGCCAAGAGCACACCTACTATTTTTAAAGACACTCTTTAAATACCTTTTCTAGTGCCCCACCCTATCACATATTTGTAAACCATTATGCATATTGAAACTTCTTCCATAAACTAGTTTACATATTCCAGGAACTGTTTAGCATGGCCCCTCCTTGGGTCCGCCTTTTGAGAGAATGTGTGTTTCTTGGCTGTAGTTTCAGTCCATCTCCATTATCACCTCCAGTTTGGGCTTTGGTCCATACTTTCCACACATCGTAAGTGTGGATAATTGGCATGTCAGTAGCACGGTCCCCATCATATGTTCACTGGATGTTATCCCAACCGAACAGGCCATTCAATTACAAATGTAACTACACATCAACTATCCTGCTACCGTGTCTAAATTTTGTGAACAGCAGAAATAAAAGCTATACCCTTACAGCAAAATTATTTTAACATTATACATATAGCATTCACATTAATATTTGTGAAAAAAAAAACCAATATAATTTGTAACCTAGTAACTAATATTACACTAAGTGCAGGCAGAACTTGGCACTAGCAGTTGAACCTCCTCTTTGTCTTCCTTCTGAGTTAGAACAAAATAAATTTGAAGAGAAATAATCCCTGAAAATTTGTTGCTCTACAGCTCCAAGTTGATCCATAACAATTCTAACTAACAGACAGCAACAAGACTATAAACTTTTCCAGGAGCTCTTCCATGGTTGTGGCTATGGGAGCTTTTCCTGCGCCCCTGGAAAGGGCTCCGGGGGCCCTTGGCCGACGACAGGGATCAGGGCACAGGGAAAAGAACCAAAGAGCTCAAGGCGAAGGCAGAGAGAGCAAAGCTACCACAGCGTGGCACAAAAAGAGCCTCATCTCCTTCTCCTGAATCTGCGCCGTCTGTGGCTCCTCTTCCAGTGGAAAGCGGCGTCCTGGGGGCTGCGGAGGACCTCCTCTTTCAGAAGCGCCAGAGCCTCCGAGGCGAGTGGCTCCTGCTGCGGCCGGGTGGGGAGGGGCTGCGGCCGCGGCCCTGGGCATGGCGAGCTGCCGCTGTCGCCGGCTCCTGCCTCTGCTCCTGCCCTGTGGGCACAGACACGGCTGAGGGCCGGCCAGGAGCCGCAGCAGGGCCGGCTGCTCCCTGCCCATCCGCAGTGGTCCCGGCCAGGCTGCTGCTCTCTGCGGCCTCTGCCCGCTGCTCCCGCCCCCCCACACCCCCGCCAGCCTCTGGCGCAGCCGGGCCCACACAGGAGGCAGCACATTCTGGCCAGCTCGGAAAAGTCCTGCCTGCAAACCCCCCTGGCCACGGCCACGGCCTCAGGGTACAGGCTGCCGGTGTCCTCCCAGCTGTGAGCTGGCCCTCTGTCTTAGTCATTATTTGTGTGCATTTCGTCCTTCTA
>VZSE01004123.1:4729-33354 GCA_013398275.1 Promerops cafer | reverse complement strand
CCCATCCTGTGTGCATTGGTGTATTTCAGTGGATGTTAATATCCTGGTGGGAGTGCAAGGGGATGCCCCATAGTCCTGTCTTGTGGTTATGTCTTTGGCTGCTTTTGCTTGCTGAAGGTATTCCCTCTTAAGCCCCTTTTTGCTACTTGGGTGGTTGCTATAATGCTCCCCTTCCCCCATCTTTTCTAGTTTAAAACTTGCCTTACCAGGTTGGCCATCCTATTGGCAAAGACATGTATATCCCAGAACCATAAATTCACACTGAATCTGAAGAGAATATAACCCAGAAAGCAATTGAATTTTAAAAGAGGCTATTTTTATTCATTTAGGACCAAAAGATTAATACCTTGTCACCCTCAAAAGATGCTTCTATGGAAGTTTTCCCTTTTAACAAATTTTTATTTAAAGTATCTGTGATGGCACCATGGCATCCTTACAGCTGTGGTGCTTCTGGCTGTAGCTGATACCTGCATGTCACCTCCATATGGGGCAGACAAGTCAGTCTTCTTCAGAATCTGACTGGGCTTAAGATAAGCAGGATGGGCAAGAGCTCTGATGGTGGAAGCAGCACCACTTCCCGAAATCCTCCAACTTCAAAAGTTCAAAAGCTAAAGGCTCCTTTAATGCACCCTCTTCACCAGCTCATTCTCAGTGCTGAAAGCAAAATACCAAAGCAAATTTTGCACTGTTAATAAGTTAATGTTGTCAATAACTCTTTTTCTGTCGGGAATCACCTCTGCTGCTTCCCAAAATGGCGACCGGGACTTGAGAGGGGGAGGAGTGATGTTGGCTCGTATGCAAATTAAGAGACAGTTCATACAGAGCAGCAAAACAAGCTCTTGAAACAACGAGCCAGCACCAAATTGAAAGATTTAAACACCCTTAGATGAAGAACAATGTGCAGTTGTCTCCTAAAACACCCCTAAAGATTTTTAACATCTCGCCATAACCAACAAGGAAGTTAGCTAGAAAAAAAACTCTAGACTTCGGGCCAAGACATGTCTACCTATGGACTCCCGTGAGGACGGAAGCCCCAGCTCTGCTGTGCGAGCGACAAAGCTGAAATTCTCCTCCTCTGCGCCGGACCTGGGAGCAGCGGTGGTGTGCGCGACCCCTCGGGCCCCCATTCTGAGCTGATCTTTTAATAAAGGCATTAAAAGGAGCCAGTCTCCTGCCCTGTTCATTTCAGAACTAACCTGAAGTACTGCAAAGTAGATACAAATTCAGCAGTAACATTCACAGACAAAAATTTACTGTAATTTCCTCTGGTTCTGTGTGAGTATATGTGTTGACAGTTGGATGAAGATACTGCATTTTCAGCAGCTCTGATTTTAATCAAATTTGTACATATGGTTTCTAAACGTGAATCCTGAAAGTGCCACTAGTCACAGATTCATCCATATAAGCCTAGAGCTGTGGCTTCATCTGGGACAGAGTTCATTTTCTTCTTTTGATTCTCCTGCCCATTCCACCGGGGTGGGGCTGATGAGAAAGCAGCTGCGTGGTGCTTAGTTGCCACTTGGGCTTAAACCACGACACTGCTTGAGCTGGCAGCGCTTCAGTGCCCTGCCTGCCCGAACTACCTTGCCATGGTTGCTTGCACTCCCTGGGGGCGGTTTATCAACGGGTGGGGGTGGGCACTGTCCCTTCTGGCACCGCCCATGCTGAGTCAGAGTTGCCTCTGAGTCACAACTCCATGGCTTCCTGCTCAGGAGAGGGGGTTGGTGCGCCTCTCTCTGCTCTGGTATGGAGGTTTTGCCAGATAGGAAAGCTTGCCTCGCTCCCTCAGGGTGATTCTCAGCTCCAGAGCACATCTCTCCATGCAGTTCGCCTTGGAGTCTACGTATCTCTTTAGCCTGTAAAATCACACATTCACATCTTTGCTGTCATTCACCCTTCTTCTTCAGTTTTTTTTTGCTACATCCTTTTGCATAATAATTTTAAGAATAATCTTTTCAGAGCAAGGACTGACTGGTAACATGAACTTGCACAGAATCTAGCACTAACAGAATAAATTAATGAGTACAGGTGGGTAAGGGCAGAAATGATGGGGAAATACTGGAGTGACAGTGTACACAAGCTCTGAAGAAATCCTTCAGTCATCTATGGATATATCTATCAAATTAACCAAACAAGATGACTTTATCAACTCTAAACAATTCAGACTTTAAAAGGTAGATAAATATGGTTATAAATAGCTTCTAAACATGACTAGTACAAAACATAAAAAAAGAGAGAAGAAATCCTTGTTAGAGAAATGAAGGAAGGAAACCAAAAGGACAGTTCAGCATAAAATCACACAGTTAAAATTTCCCTTTCAAGAGAAAGGATACAGCGACTCTTATAACCTAAGTATCTTTATTTTTATTACAGTTAAATATAAATTACTAGCTTTGCAACTATTCCTAAAGACAAACTACAGTGCTAAACTGCAACTTTTAAAGGTGGCATAGCTTCGAAAGTTCTATTTAAGAACAAACTGAACTCTTAAATTTCATTTATGCAGGCTAAGACACGGCTTTCACCTGTGACCTCTGCACTTTCAAAAGATCTCATTCTTGGTCATCTCTACAAACCCGATGTCATTCATAAGACACCTAAAAAAAAAAAAGAATTTTCAAATGACCATAACTTGTCCCATACCTAATGTATTTGGTTTTCATGGCCAGGTTTTGGTAGTGGGGGGGCTACAGGGGTGGCTTCTGTGAGGAGCTGCTAGAAGCTTCCTCCATGTCTGGCAGAGCCAATCCCTGGTGGCTCCAGGACAGACAGGCTGCTGGCCAAGGCTGGGCCAAGTTGAAATGGTGGTAATGCCTCAGTGATAACATATTTAAGAAGGAAAAAAGTTATTGCACAGATTTAATTGTGGCCGCAGAAGAGTGGGGTGAGAATATGAGAGGGGAACAACTAACTCTACAGACACCAAGGTCAGTGCAGGAGGAGGAAGTGCTCCAGGTGCCGGAGCAGTGATTCTCCTGCAGCCCACGGTGCAGACCATGGTGAAGCAGCTGTGCCCCTGCAGCCCATGGAGGACCATGGGGGTTCAGAGATCCACTTGCAGCTCATAGAGGAGCCCCATGCCAGAGCAGGTGGATGCCCGAGAGAGATATGTGAACCCGTGAGAAAGCCATGCTGGAGCAGGCTCCGGGCAGGGACCTGCAGACCCGTGGAGGAGCCCATGCTGGAGCAGGTTTCCTGGTAGGACTTGTGACCCTGTGGGGGTCCCATGCTGGAGAAGGCTGTTCCTGAAGGACTGCACCCCATGGAAGAGTGACCCATGGGCAGCAGTTTGTGGAGAACTCTCCCATGAGAGGTACCCTACACTGGAGCATGGAAAGGACTCTTCTCCCTGAGCAGTGGCAGAAGCAACATGTTATGAGGGGTGGGGGGGAAGGTGTTTTTAAGATTTATTTTACTTCTCATTATCCTGCTCTGATTTTGTTAGTAATAAATTCAATTAATATCCCTAACTTGAGTCTGTTTTGCCCACGACTGTATTTGGTGAGTGATCTCTCTCTGTCCTTAACTCATGAATCCTTCGTTATATTTTCTCTCCCTTGTCCAGTTGCAGAGGGGAGTGACAGAGTGGCTCTGCTGGGTGCCTGGATTCAAGCCAGGGTCAACCCACTACACTTAACTTTACAGTTCATACTGTAACAAACAGTTAAGTGCACAGATACCAAGTATTTTCAAGCAGCTGTTACTATGTTGCATTGCAGTGTATTGCCTGCTTTCTCACAGCTAAAGATGAAGTGTTGAGCATCAGGCTATTTCATAAACAGCAAAGACCTAAGGAACAACAAATGCTGCAGAAGGAAAAACTCTCCATTTTTTTAGCCAACCTAAATACGTTTCAGGAAGCAGACCTTTTTTTCCAACCAGCATAGACAGAAGTATGAAGAAGCTTGTCAAATGAGGCTAAATTATGTGGATTTTTATACATGTAGAACTACATCAGATAAACCAAATCCTTGAAAGAGCCACCTGAAGGAAAGGACATTTTTGTCAGGTAATTTTCTTCCTCCTCTTAGTTTTGAGTGGCAGAGAATGGTTATTGCTTTCCCCTTCCATCTTGTTTTTCAGAAAATCTTCAGCAGCCGGGTCTAAAATGTAATCTAAGAGCTGGCTAGGAAAAATCACAAGCCACATAAAAAGGGGGCTCTGCCTCTCCTGCTAGAAGAGATTTCCTGCCTTAGCACAAGCAAAGATTAGAATAAAGGTAATAAACTGTTCCATTATTGCTTATGTAAGACCACCTGTCTGTGGTAGTTCCAACCTCCCTGTCATGGGCAGGGACACCTTCCACTAGACCAGGTTGATCAGGGCCCCATCCAACCTGGCCTTGAACACTTCCAGGGATAGGGAATCCACAGCTTCCCTGGGCAACCTGTGCCAGTGCCTCACCACCCTCACAGTAAAGAATTTCTTCCTGATATCTAATGTAAATCTAACCTCTTTTAGTTTAAAAAAGTTGCCCCTTGTCCTATCACTATCTGTCCATGTCAATCTCCCTCTTTTTTATAAGCCCCCCTTCAAGTACTGGAAGGCCACAATGAGGTCTCTCTGGAGTCTTCTTTTCTCCAGGCTGAACAACCCCATCCCTCTCAGCTCGTCTTTGTAGTAGAGGTGCTCCAGCCCTTTCATCATCTCCATGGCTGTCCTGTACACCTGCTCTAACAGGTCCACATCTTTCTTGTGCTGAGGATCCCAGAGCTGGATGCAGTACTCCAGGTGGGGTCTCATGAGGACAGAGTAGAGGGGGACAATCACCTCCCTTGACCTGCTGGCCACGCTTCTCTTTATACAGCCAAGGATGCAGTTGCCCATCTGGGCTGTGAACACACACTGTTGGCTCTTGCCCAGCTTTCCATCCACTAGAACTCCCAAGTCCTTCTTGGCAGGGCCGCCCTCAATAAGTTTATATCCCAGACTGTACTCATGTCTCGGATTGCTCTGACCCATGTTTGACACCTTGCATTTGGACTTGTTGAACCTCATGAGATTCTCATGGATCCACTTCTCCAGCTTGTCCAGGTGCCTCTGCATGGCATCCTGTCTTTCAGCAGTGTCACCTGCAAACTTGCTGAGGGTGTACTCCATCTCACTCTCTATGTCATTGATGAAGACATTTAACAGTACTGGTCCAAATATGGACCCCTAAAGTACACAATTTGTCACTGTCTTGGTTTAGAAATGGTATTCCCCAATTTAGTGCCCCTCCTGAAACACTCCAAACTATATGCTGTTCGCTCCCTCCCCATCCCCTCTGCAGCAGGCTGGAGAGGAGAACTGGAGGCACAAAAGGTAAAGATCGTGGGTTGAGATAAGAACAATTTACTGGAAAGAGCAATGAAATAAGAAAACAAATAGTAACAGCAACAGTATTAATAACAGAGGGTACAAGAGAGGTGAATGATCACACAACTGCTCACCATGCGGAAACTGGCAATACGTGAATTGCCGCCACACAACCCCAACCTGGAAGGGTATAAAATGGTTCTAGCCATGCCCCCTCTTGGCCACTGCAAAAATTAACCCTGTCCTGGCTGGAACCAGGAGAGTCATCGATGTCCATTGGGACTCTGAGCTATTGACCGTTACCTTCTGAATGTGACTGTCCAACCACTTCCTCATCCATCAAACAGTCCACCCATTAAATCCATTTCTCTCCAATTTAGAGAAAAGGGTGTTGTGGGGGACCGTGACAAAGGCCTTACAGATGTCCAGAAAAATGACATCTGTAGCCCTTCCCTTGTCCACTGATAGAGTTGCTCCACTGGAGAAGGTCACTGGGTTGGTCAGGCAGGACTTGCCCTTGGTGAAGCTGTGCTGGCTGTCTTGAATCACCTCCCTGTCCTCCATGTGCCTTAGCACAGCTGCTAGGAAGATCTACTCCGTGATCTTTGGGCACAGAGATGAGGCTGACAGGGCGGTAGTTCCCAGGTGTCTCTTTTTCACCCTTTTTAAAGATGGGTACAATATTTCCCCTTTTCCAGTCACCTGGGACTTCACATGACTGCCATGACTTCAAATATCATGAAGAGTGGCTTGGCAACTACATCAGCCAATTCTCTCTGGACTCTGGGATGCATATTGCCTGGTCCCATGTACTTTTGTGCATTCAGGTGGCTAAGGTGGTCACAAACCTGATCTTCTCTTACAATGGGAGAGAATTTGCTCCCCTAGTCCCTGTCTTGTAGTCCATTCACTTGAGAAGTGTGGGAAGAAAGACTGCTGGTAAAGGCTGAGGCAAAAAAGTTGCTGAATACTTCAGCCTTCTACTCATCTGTTGCTACCAGTTTGCTAGTCTTGCTTATTGGGGGATACAACTTCTTTGACATGCTTTTTCTGGCTGACATACCTGTAGAAGCCCTTCCTGTTATTCTTTGTGTACCTTCCCAAGTGAAGTGGGTTGACCTTGGCTGGATGTCAGGTGCATACCAAAGCCAATCTATTATTCCCCCTGCTCAACTAACTGGATAAGAAAATATAACAAAAGGCTCATGAGATAAGGACAGGGAGAGATCACTCACTGATTACCAAAAGAGACTCAACTTGGGAAAATTAATTGAATTTATTACCAATAAAATCAGAGCAGGGTAATAAGAAATAAAAACAAATCTTAAAAACACCTTTCCCCCCACCCCTCTCTCCTTTTGGGGCTTAACTTTATTCATGATTTTCTACCTCCTTCCTGCTGCAGCACAGTGGGACAAGAAATGGGGGTTGTGGTCAGTTAATCACATTTCTACCACCGCTTCCTCTCCAGGAAGAGGAGTCCTTCCCCTGTTCCAATGCTGGGTTCTTCCCACGGGAGGCAGTTCTCTGTGAACTTCTGCAATGTGAGTTCTTCCCACAGGGTACAGTTCTTCATTAACTGCTCCACCATAGGTCCCTTTCCACGGGGTCACAGGTCCTGCCAGGAGCTTGCTCCAGCATGGGCTTCCCATGGGGTCACATATACCTTCAGGCATCCACCAGCTCCACCATTAACTTCCATGGGCTGCAGGGGCACATCTGCCTCACCATGGTCTTCACCATGGGCTGCAGGAGAATCTCTGCTCCAGTGCCTGAAGCACCTCCTTCTGCACTGGCCTTGGTGTCTGCAGTTGTTGCTCTCACAAATTCTCACTCCTCTCTTCTCTGGCTGCAATTGCTTCTGTGCGGTAACTTTTTTCTTTGCAAATATGTTATCATGGAGGTGCCGCCACCATTGCTGATTGGCTTGGCCTTGCCCAGCAGTGGGTCAGTCTTGAAGCCAGCTGGCATTGGCTCTGTCAGGCATAAGGAAAGTTTCTAGCAGCTTCTCACAGAAGCCACTCTTCTGGCTTCCCCACTACCAAAACCTGGTGATGCAAACCCAATACACCAAGTTCAGCTCCAGCTTCACCTTGGCCTTCCTTACCTTGTCCTTACACAACCAGATAGCATTCCTGTAGTCTTCCTGGGATACCTGCCCTGCTTCCACTGCTTCTGCATTTCCTTCTTTCCTTTTAGTTTGCCCAGCAGGTCTTGGTTTAGCCATGCTGGTCTGTTGCCTTCCTTGCCCCATTTCTTGCACCTTCCACTTATTCCACCACTTCATCCTATTATTCATTTTCAACAGATGAAGAACACAGTATCTTTACAGCAACTATTCTGGAGAGGGTCCAGAAAAGCAGAATATGAAACATGTTGATACCAGTATCTAGCCAAAGGGAACCCAAAATGCTTTGCTGAGCTCAAGTAATCTTGCTCTACATAATCTAGAAGGTGCCTTCAATAGCTGACAAAGAGCTTGCCACAAGCAGTATAAAAAAAAAAAAGTCAAGTCTACAATAGAGATGGGTCATTTTGGCTTGGTGGGGCAGAGAGAATGTTTGCCATCCATGATCTTTGTATGTCAGTCAGCTAAACTTTCTCTCTTAATACAGAAGACCATTTTGAATTGTATAATCCACTCTGTCTTTTAGTGTTGAGAAAGCTGTGCTTTGATAGCTCTATGAGATGCTCTGGTCAGATCTGTCACCTCCCTCTGGAGGAGCCTCTGGCTGGTGATCCTGTGCCCAATGCACCCCAGGACACGGTTGGCCCTCCTGGCTGCCAGGGCACTGCTGACCCATATTCAACTTGCCATCAACCAGGATCCCCAGGGCCCTTTCCACAGTGCTGCTCTCCAACTTCTGATTCCTCAGTCTGTCTGCACATCCAGGGTTGCCCCATCCCAGGTGCAGAATCCAGCACTCACTCTTGTTAAACTCTAAATAGCTGGTAATTGCTCAGCCCTCTAATCTGTCCAGATCTCTCTGCAGGGCCTCTCTGCTTCCAGAGTCAGCAGTTCCAATTTAGTATTGTCGGCAAACTTACTTAGTATCTGTTTTGCTTATTAATGTGATTAGTGAAGGGATCAGAAGAAAACAACACCT
Source organism: Promerops cafer (assembly GCA_013398275.1). NCBI lineage: Eukaryota > Metazoa > Chordata > Aves > Passeriformes > Nectariniidae > Promerops > Promerops cafer. The sequence goes on along the minus strand of VZSE01004123.1, from coordinate 24,949 downwards.
TATTTAGAGATAAGCTTATTTATTACATAAACGATAGGCAAATAACAGAAATAAGCTCCATGGATAATAAGCAGATAACAGAAATAAGCATAGAAAGGCAATGCATCAAATCATTACTACAGATTACAGCTAGTGATTAAGAAAAGATACATCACCATTAACCCTAATAGGTTACCATCATCCTGGTCCATACTTCAGCTGAGGAACCCCATTGCAGTGAAGGGCTGGAGAACCCCCCCCAGTAATTGGGAAATCCTATGCAGACCATTTGCTTGTAGGTGAGGCTTCCAATCCTGCTACAAAGGGGTCTCACTTTTATATTGTTACTTGTATAAGGGTATGTGACCAGATGTTTCTTTTGGAACTTTGTGGTCTGGCATACCCGTCCACCGGCCAGGCACCTGGCCATGTTGAGCACAAAGCCCCTGCCTTCCTAAAATTGCATATGTTGTTTTGAAAAGGTACATAAGTTTAAAAGTTCATACAGTGGTCAATTTTGGTTCAGGCTCCATATAGGGCCTACCACATCAGTATCCCTTCCAGTCTTGCCTCCAAGTTGTTTATGAAGATGTTGAAGAGCACTGGGCCTAAGATGGAGCCCCGTGGAACCCCACCAGTGACTGGTTGCCAGCCTGATGTTACTCCATTTACTATAACCCTTTGAGCCTGACCTGTGAACCAGTTGCTCACCCATCGTATGATGTGTTTATCCAGTTGTGTGCTAGACAGTTTGTCCAGGAAGATACTATGAGAGACAATATCGAAAGCTTTACTGAAATACAAAAAGATGACATCAACTGGCATCCCTTGATCCACTAGGTGGGTAACCTTGTTGCAAAAGGAAATTAAGTTTGACAAGCAGGACTTTGCCCTCATGAAGCCATGAACAGTCCCAGAATAATCTTCTCCAAAATTTTATCAGTCACTAAAATGAGACTGACAGGCCTGTAGTTTCCAGGGTCATCCTTGAAAACTGGGACAATGCTTGCCAGCTTTCAGTCAACTGAGACCTTTCCAGATTCCCAAGACTGTTCAAAAATCATTAAGAGAGGCCTAGTGGTGACATCGGCCAGAATTTTAGTATTCTTGGATTAATCCCATCAGGCCCCATAGATGTGTAGGGATCCAGCTGGAGCAGAAGATCCTGCACAAGTTCAGGGTCAAGTGGGAGTTTATCATTCTCACAGACATGGTCCTCCAGCTCAGGGCATTGGGACCCCTTGGTCCATCATCCGTGTTGAAGATAGAAGCAAAGAATGCATTAAACACCTCTGCCTTGTCCATGTTCCTGTTTGTGAGATGAGCATCCTCATCCTGTAATGGGCTGATGTTATTTCTGAACTTCCTTTTGCTATTGGCGTACTTTAAAAAGTTCTTTTTATCATCCCCCACAGTTCTGGCAGCTTCAACTCCAACTGAGCTTTGGCTGCATGAATTTTTTTCCTGCAGCGGTGATAAGCATCCCTGTATTTCTCCCATGTCAGCTGACCTTGCTTCCACTGGGCATACACCTTCCTTATTGGCCTTAGCTCCAAAAAAAGATCCTTGCTCAGCCAAGCTGGCCTTCTACCTCGCCTGCTTGACTTCTGACATTTGAGAATTGCCTGCTCCTGTGCTCTTAGGAGGTAGTGCTTAAAAAGTGACCAGCCCTGATGGACCCCAGCACCTTCAACAGCGTTTTTCCAGGGGACCTTGCTAGCTAGTTCCCTGAGCAGCCTGAAGTCTGCTCTCCTCATGTCCAGGGTGGATGTTTTGCTGGCACTTTTCCTTCTGTCACCAGACATTTTAGACACCACTGTTTCATAGTTGCTGTGACCAAGATAGCTGCCAATTGCCACTTCACTCATGGGCTCCTCTCTGTTAACAAGCAACAAATGAAGGAAGGCACCTTTCCTAGTTGGCTCCCTTAGCACCTGTACCATGATGTTGTCATCCAGGTGTTTTAGGAACCTTCTGGACCTGTTTATGCCAGGAGTGTGGTGCTCCCAGTTAACATCTGGCAAGTTGAGTCCCCCATAAGGACAAGGGTGGTTGATTTAGAGGGTCCCCTTGGTTCCTTAAAGAATAATTCTTTGTTGTTGTCGTCATGGCTGGGTGGTCTAAAGTAGGCTCCCACTATGACATCCAATAATTATACACAGATAATTGTTTCTCCCTTAATCCTTACCCAGAGAATCTCAACTGTGCCACGCCAACTGCAAGCTCCATACACTCCAGCCCCTTCATTACACAGTATGCCATCTCCCCACCTTGCCTGCCCTGCCTATCCCTCCTGAAAAGCCCGTAACTATCCAACATGGCACTCCAGTCACAGGACTCATCCCATCAGGTTTCACTTATGCCAGTGACGTCATGTCTCTGGGACTGGACCAAAACTTCTAGCTCCTCTTGTTTGTTCCTCATGATGTGTGCATTAGTGTAGAAATATTTCAGGTGTGGTGCATTGTAGCCAATACCTCATGGAGCAGATTGAAGGATGTCACTAGCGCTCAGTCCCTCAAGTTTTGGTGTGCCATCCCATTGCTTATCACTAGCCAGCCTGGTTTTGTCCCTTTCCCCCTTCCAGTCTAGTTTAAAGCTCTGTCGATCAGCCCTGCTAACTCTTGCGCAAAACCACTTTTTTCCCCTCTGAGAAAGGTGCATCCCCTCAGGTGTCAGTAGATCTGCTGTTTTATAAACCATTCCATGGTCAAAAACCCTAAAATTCTGCCTATGACACCAGCCTTGAAGTCACATGTTGATCTGATGGGTCTGCCTGTTCCTTTCATTATCCTTCCCTGCCACTGGAAGGACCAAGGAAAACATTACCTTTCATCCTTGATTCTTCAGCAAATTACCCTAATGCCCTGAAATCCCTTTTGATTGCCCTTGGATTTTTCTTTTGCTATCATATCACTGCTGAAATGAAGAATCAATAGCAGATGATAATCAGAGGGCCATACTAGACTAGAGATCTTTCTAGTAATGTCCTTTACCCAGGCCTCAGGAAGGCAGCAGACTTTCCTGTGGGTTGGGTCCATTTAGCATATCGGGCCCTCTACTCCCCTTAGAAGGGAGTCACCAATGACAACTATCCTTCTTTTTTTCTTAACAGAGGTGGTCATGATGCAGAGGGTAGGCTGTCTTGTCCTAGGCAGATCCTCTGTCCGCCTCATCAGTTGTCTGTCCTTCCAGTTCCAGGGCCTCATTCCTGTTGTATAAGGTACTAAATTGTCCTGGGAAACCCAAAACATTATTGTATTCTGTATCTGTCAGTACCCAAAATTGTTACTGTCTCTTTAAGACCCTGCAGCCAGAAATGGAATCGCAGGGCCAGTGGGTGCTGGGCTTTTTTAAGTCGGAGTCACCCAAGCAGAGCTCTCTTGGCTTTCTTGCTTTTTGACTCTTGGCTTTTGCCATACAGCTGAGGCAGCACAGGTGAAGGCTTTACATTTGGGTTTTCTTTTGTTTCTTTTCTGAGAGGGTTGCTCTGGGCATTTGGGTTTTTTTTCCCGAGAGGCTGCGTTTTGCAGTCCTGGACTGCCTCAGGGCAAATTCCATGAGTGCCTGTCTGCAGCCACGGCATTGCACCGAGAGAAGTGGAGCAGCCCCGCTCTATGTGGTCACCCCAACCCACCACCAGCACCCAGCAGAAGTTAGAAGGCACAGAGTCCAAGTCACCCCAGCCAGCTGCCTGCCATCTTCTGCTGAGAGGAAGGCAGTCTTTCCACGAGATCTAGACCATTCCGCAATACCAGCCGTTGGAGTATGCCAGCTGCCTTTCTTGACAGAGCTGCTGCCGCCAGAGAAATAAGGGGGGAGGAAGAAAGGGCCGCCACCATTTTCCCTTTGTCTCCCTACACAGTCGTCTGCGGAGAGCACCATCCTGGGGTGAGTACTCCGCCATTTTTTGAGTTTCTCTTTGTTTCTGGGGAGTCCGTGAGATTTCAGCAACTTTGTAACTAGTGACTATTACTGTTATTTTTTGCCTGTTGCTATTTTTTTTTTTTAGTACACTGTTATTTTTTTCACTTGTATCTGTTTCTCTCTATTAGTGGAAAGGAATTGGTTAAAAGTATAAGGGGAAGTAGCTCATTTTAGACTGTCCACCTCTTTAAACTGTCTTAAACCAAGACATATTTTGCACCCAACTAAAGGGGCACAAGACACAAAGGGAAAACATAACAATTTTGACCAAAACATTTGCGTATTGTATACAGAACTCACTGATCATCATACTGCTCAGTCTAGTCATGGAGCTGTGGTGCCTAAGCTTGTATACTTCTCCATATATATGGTACAATTCCCCCAAGATAAAGCTCTTTTTTGGATCAGGAACACAAACCAAGATTGTTTTGTTGATGCTCTCTGTGATATCAGCTTATGTAAAGATAACATCAGAGGCAATGAAGATCATTTGAGATGTGTATTTGTTGTTGTTTGCCTGTCCTGGTCTCAGCTGCTACTTCTAGAGGTTTATTAATAATCGCACCCAGCCTCATGGGAGAAAAGTAGGGAATGATTTTTCCCAAACTTTCACCTCCTTCTCTCACTTCAGGTCTGACACATCACCTTTTGAGAATGTTCAGTTCCCTCTGGATGTTAGACACCATATTTTTGTTGCTAATTCTGCTATGTCTCCTCTGTACAGTCTACAGCACATTTAGAATCAGACTGAGATTTCCATGGAGGTTGCCCAGAGATCTGCCCGAGTGGTGGAAAATCCTGAGTGGCATGGGATGTGAAGGAAATGGGCCAGATTTTGAAGAAATATTCTGCCCCAATATTTTGGAAGTTCCCCCCTGAACAAATACTGAACCCAGCTAAGGTAGCAGAATATCTGAAAGAAAATTGCAGTGACAGCTCCAAAGAGAGGCAGCTCATTGCACTGTGCTGGGCCCTGGCTAATGCTTATTGCATGCTGCTCGTTGTCGTTGTAGAGATGGACAGAAACGACACACTGAGCAATGTATCAAAGGCTTTTTTTTTTATTGCTGCATGTTCTCCTTTTTTATACATTTCTTAACTAAGCGTGCTTCTTAATAAAACGTGTAATAAAATCATTGGTCACAATAAAAGCTCATCGTGTTCATTAGTGCAAAGCAATCTGCATGAACATATTTGGCAAGCATTTACAAAAATCTTGAAAGCATGTATTCGTTTTGTTTCTCCAACTGCAAATATTTTTTGTTTATTTCTGTACTCTCGGTTCCCATGTGAACGACCTTGTCTTCTCTCTTTAAGGGGTAAACACGAATCTTATCTACTACTTCTTCTGCTAGCTCAAAAATTTGGCTCACACACCAGCTGTCAGCCCCCTCCACAGCTCGTTACTGCACAGCATCAACTACAGCCAGAGGAAAAGAAGAACAAATCAGCAGACACCATGGTCACTCAGGCTGCAGTTAAACCAGAAGGGCAGCCTAAGCCAATAGCAGTTGCGCCTGTCCAGAGGAGAAAATACAAGACCATTTGCCTGGTGGATGATGATGGGGAGGCAGGACCCTCACAGCCAGCAGAGGAATCAAAACCAGAAATAATCACTGAATCTTTGTCCTTAGAAAGTNCTAGCTGAGGCAGAGAAGTTCCCTAGACTGTGGTTTTTCTTTTTCTTGGAACTGTTTGAACCTGCTCTGGACTGAAAACCCAGAAGAGCACCGGGCACTCGCACCTGTGGCCCACCGGGCCTGGCCTGGGCCACAGCATTTCCAGCGCCGGAGGGACTGATAAGAGACTGAGTGTACCGAGATAAAACCCACGAAGGGGACTTTGTGAGTTTGTCATCTTTTGGAGCAGCAAGAGGTTTTATTGTTTAATATTGTTCAATTTTTTGTGCTGGTGAATGCTTTGCCTGTTAAATAAACAGTTTTTTTCCACTTTTCTCCAAGGAAATATTTTCCTGAACCAGTTGGGGGAGGGGCTGCTTGAATCTGCTTTCTAGAGGAACCCCTTTAGAGGTTTTCTCCCAAATTTGCCCTAAACCAGGACACCAACCCACTAAGAGTCCAGACCTGGGAAAATGTACAAAACTGATGTGGCTCAAACTTGCACGACTTGGGACACAAGTGTACTCTCAGTTCCTAGCAATGCTGCAATGGAATGAGGGAAACGAGAGGGTGGGCACTATGACAAGAAGACTCTGGACATACGAAGATACTATCCATGCCCCAACACGAGCCCAAGTCTCCACAGTGTAAACAGACTTGACTGAGCGTATGCGGAAATTGGAAGAGAGGATTGCAGAAAGCCATCAGAAACTTGGGAAGGAGCTTAAAGAGGACTTTCTCCAAGTTTTGTCAGTACAGACCAGAGCCCCTGCTATCAGAAGCAGATGTCCCCCAGTTAGGGAAAGGGGGTACACCCCACGAGGCAATCTGTGGTTTCTCCTGTGTGAGCATGGGGAAGACGAGAAGATGGGATGGAAAACCCACCTCTGTCCTAGCAGCACAGGTGCGTAAGCTAAAGGAGGAAACTGTTAACAGAAGGAGTTCCACCAGAATGAGTGTAGCTCCAATTTCCCGTGACCGAGCTACTAGGTAAAACAGAAGGGAGGATGACATGTCTGATCCCCTTGAAGGGACCTCCAGAATGTATGCCCGAGAGAGAACAATAGTCAGAACTAGAGGGGCCCTGCCTCTAGCCAGGTAAAGGCCAGGGAAAATCATGTCTATTGGACTGAATGGATCCGACAGCCTGGCACATAAGAACCACAAAAATACAAGGCTTTGGTTGACACTGGTGCAAAATGTATTCTTGGACCATTGGGACATGTGGGGGCAGAACCTGTTTCCATTGCTGGAGTGACAGGGGATTCTCAGCAGTTGACTCTGTTGGAAGCTGAGGTGAGCTTGACCAGGAAGGAGTGGTACAAACACCCCATCACGACTGGTCCAGAGGCATCGTATTCTTGGCATAGATTACCTCAGAAGTGGTTATTTCAATGACCCAAAAGGACTCAGGTGGCCTTTTGGGATAGCTGCTATGGAGACAGAAGGCATTTGACAGTTGAACACCTTGACTGGTCTCTCAGAGGACCTGTCTGCTGTAGAACTGCTGAGGGTCAAAGAACAGCAGGTACCAGTTGCCACCACCACAGTGCATCATCGGCAATACTGCACAAACTGAGACTCCATGATTCCCATACACAAGATGATCCATGAACTGGAGAGCCAGGGAGTGGTCAGCAAGACTCGCTCACCCTTCAATAGCCCTATATGGTCTGTGTCTAAGTCTAATAGAGAGTGGAGACTGACAGTGGATTATTGTGGCCTGAATGAAGTCACATCATCACTGTGTGCTGCTGTACCAGACATGCTGGAACTTCACTGTGAACTGGAGTCCAAGGCAGCAAAGTGGTGGCACTATTGATATTGCTAATGAGTTTTTCTCCCTTCCTTCAGCAGCAGAGTGAAGGCCACAGTTCATGTTCACCTGGAGGAGCATCCAGTACACCTGGAACCAACTGCCCCAGGGGTGAAAACACAGTCCCACTATCTGCCATGTAATGATCCAGACTGCACTGGAAAAGGGTGAGGCTCCAGAACACTTGCAGTACATTGATGACATCATTGTATGGGGGAACACGGCAGAGGAAGTTTTTGGGAAAGGGGAGAAAATAATCCAAATTCTCCTGCAAGTGGGTTTTTCTATCAAACAAAGTAAAGTTGAGGGACCTGCCCAGGGAATTCAGTTCCTAGGGGTGAAGTGGCAAGATGGATGCAGGCAAATTACAACAGAGGTGATTAATAAGATAGCTGTCTTAATTGTCTTAAACCAAGACATAAACCCATTTGTCAACTCTTAAGTTTTAGGAGGAGGAACCTTCCTCCTTGGATGGGCGGTGACCAGCTTCCAGCTTGCATGTTCAACAGACCTTTGCCTTAATGCTTGACGTGGTTCTGAGCCTACCTGCCTCTCCACTGCAAAGGAGGTTTGAGACTCCTGAGACTAGCGTCTCTGAGAATACTCTATCAATCTCTCGCTCATTCTCACAAATGCTGCATAGCCAGCTTTACTTCCTCATGTAACTCCTTGACCTGGTGACACAGCTCATCAACAACACACCTTCTGCAGAAGGGATGACAGCCCCAGCCTCACGGCATCAGGCACTCCTGACAACCTGAGACCATCAGAAGGTCTGTCTGGGTAGAAGCCTCTGACACAACTGGTGCAGTGACTCCAGCAGCTACAGGGGAATGAGCGCTGTGATGTGTCAAAACCACACTTGAGGGAGCGTATGCTAGTGAGACTGGGGATGATGGGGACTCTGTGCCCTTCTGCGCCAACTACTGTGCCTGTCTGCTGCCTCTGCTGGCTTCTCCCAGATGGTCACAGACTGGTGCCAAGTTGCTGGGTTGTGTGTACTTCGATTCTCCCACTCAGCCACCAGTGGAAGAGCCTTCTACTGCTGGGCCATGCCCTGGTCACTCCCGCTCCCTAGGGGCTTCTTATGAGACTGGGAAAAGTCACTCCTGGCCCCACCCATGCTGAGGCAGCTACTCTAGGACAAGCTGCCAGCTCCACATGGGTCTCAGTGTTTCCTGGGGTTCCCCTGCCTCTAGAATGTTGCCCTGTTTGTGTTGATTCCCTGCAATGGAACTGTTCACCTTGGCAAATTAAGAGGGAGATGAGTACCATTCCTTTATCTAAGTAATAACACATGAAAAATAAGAGGTACTATGGCTGTGGAAGGAGTATTACAAAAGCAAGCACATCAAGATAGTGGTTTACTAACAGCAGGGGTCACTTATTTGAATGAGTATTTCCATAACACTACCACATAATGCTAAATTCAGGAAAAGCCAAGAGCTCCAGGGTTTAATTAATCTACTTTAGCCCTAGTGACCCCTCCATTCCTCAACAAGACAAATCACATAATTTGTCCTTCCCTCTATTTTAACAGAATTATTCTCTGTGCATTACAACATTTTTTTACAACCCAAAAAACAGCATACAGTTTTATTTGCTAAATTTTAACATCCTTAAAGACAATAAGGTAAAAATAAATTCTTGCTTTTCAGTAACACCACAATCAGGGCAATTAAGTTTACAAATGTGTTTCTGATTTGAGCTCATGTTGCCTGCTGCCTTTACACTTGTGCTTCTGGGGGAAAAAAATCCCATACCTTTTTCACCCTACTGAATGTCTTTGTTCCACCCAGAGGCCAGCTCACCTTAGCTCTGGAAAGCCTCAGCTTTTGTAAGCTGTTCACACGATAAACAGCTATAGATGTATGGAAAACCTATTACTACATGCAGAAAATGAAAGCTGGCAAGTAGATTCTGTATTTATAATGGAAGAAAGCCTCCAAAACACATAAGCATTTCAATATACTCAGAAAGATTTTTTTTCCCTTTCCACACTTATTTGGTGATAGCCTTCAAAATTAGTCTGTGTAAACAGCATGATAAATGTAATTAACCTCAGAGTGCCAAAAATAGGCTATTCTCCTGCTAAGTGCTATTGTGAAATGCAAGAGCATTAGCAAGAGCAGCAAAATCACCACTGGCACATAGGGTTAATGAAGGTTTTCTTGTAGATCCTGTTCCTGCTTTAAGTGAAACACTAGGTAGGCTGATATAAGTCTAACAGGGTAGATGTATATCAATTTTGAGTGCTGGCAACAGCTCGAGAACAGCATAACTTTCACTGAACTGATTAAAAGCCACAGATTCTCTTCACCAGCTATATTTTTCACTCTAAAAAACCCTGCCAATTATGGTACAATTCCAAGTTTCATATTTTATTTCAGGTATAGCAAACTTCAAATGATGAACAAGATATAGCATGTGCATACTTCATTCCATTTTCTGAGGAAACGCATTTTTTCCTAAAGGACCAAGTTAACTGAAGTTATTACAACTTTCAGATGCCTTTTTCACCTTTGAGTTCCTTTCACTCTCTCCACATGCATCAAATTAAAGCAGGCTTAATCAGGATGCACCAAATTGTATTCAGAATAACCAGAATGCAAAAAGATATTAAAAATCTTACAATCATCAGGAATGTATTTCAAGTTTTTAGCAATTAAAAGTTGAAGGATTTCAAAAAGTTCACAACCACTGCATCTAATGAGGTGAATGTCACATTTTGCTTACAAATATAAGGTCTAAATCTCAACTGTCTGTGGCATCTTCATAATAAACAGCACAGGGTTCAGTTTTGCTTTTACCTTTGTTGCTCCAGGCTAAACAGGCCCAGGTCCCTCAGGCTTTCCTCATAAGCGAGGTGCTCCAGCCCATGAGGTCCACGGGGCATGCAGAGATCCACTTGCAGCCCATAAGAGAAGTACTCACGCCAGTGGGTGGATGCCAGAGAAAGCTGTGATCCAGTGGAAGACCCAAATGGAGAGAGAGGGCCCCTGCTTCCAGAGACAGAGAGAGGGCCCTTGCTTCCAAACTAGAGCAGCCTATCCTTAGAGGACTGCACTCTGTGGATGAGTGACACACGCCACAGCAGTTTTGGAAAGACTGTTTGCCCATGGGAGAGGGAGTCACATTGCAGCAGTTTTGGTGGGACTGCTGCTCATGAGATTGGAGCCATGCTGGAGAAGTTCACNAAAGGTGTTTTAAAGGCTTATTTTACTTCTCATTATCCTCTTCTGACTGTTAATAATAAATTTACTTTATACCTTTAAGTTTGAACCTGTTTTGCCCTTAGAGTGTTTTCTCCCAGTCCTCATCTCAGTTTATGAGCCCTTTGTTAATTTCTTTTTCCCTCTCTTTTGCCCAGCTGAGAGCAAGAGAGGGTAAGCGAATGGCTTTCGTGGGTGCCTGGCATTTGGCCAGTGTCAAATCACGACAACCTGGTACAGTGTTATTCATGAGAAGATACTATTAAAGGGTATCTCTTAAAGACTCAGACTGGTCAGTTTTGTGCCTGTTGTTTCTGCCCAAGTATTCTGAGCTAAAACAGACCCAATACTCACATTCTAACTCTATAACAGATTCAACTTGATGGACGTCTATCAAAGCACTTGATGCACTCTAAGATCTGGGGTGCATTTAGCAGAAAATGTGTGGTGAAGGTAATTTCATGAGCCACATCTAGTCTGCACACAATTTTATCTTTAAAGATGGATACATTTAAAGATACTGCTGGATGATCTAAATCTGCCACCTGCACAGCATAACTCTGTATTTGGATTTTTGTGGCAAGGTTTTGGTAAAAGAGAGGGCTACAAGGGTGGCTTCTGTGAGAAGATGCCAGAAGCTTCACCCATATTCAACAGAGCTAGTGCCAGCCAGCTCCTAGACAGACCCACTTCTGGCCAGAGCCAAGCCAATCAGCAATGGTGGTAGCACCTCTGTGATAATATATTTAAGAAGGGGGAAAAACTGCTGCATAACAACAGCTGGGAGAGAGAAGTGAATATATGAGTGCAACAACTCTGCAGACACCAAGGTCAGTGAAGGAGGGGTAGGAGGTGTTCCAGGTGCTAGAACAGAGATTCCCCTGCAGCCCATGGTGAAGACCGTGGTTAGGCAGGATGTCCTCCTGCAGCCCATGGTGGAGCAGAGATCCACTCTGCAGCCCATGGAGGGCCCCATGCCAGAGCAGGTGGATGTGCCCTGAAGGAACCTGTGACCCCATGGGAGAGCCCATGCTGGAGCAGGCTCCTGGCAGGACCTGTGATGCCCACAGGGGACCCAAGCTGGAACAGTTTGTTCCTGAAGGACTGCACCCCATGGAAAAGACCCATGCTGGAGAAGTTTGTGAAGGATTTTCTCCCATGGGAGAGACCCCATTCTGGATTAGGGAAAGAGCATGAGAAGAAAGGAGCGGCAGAGACAATGTGTGGTTAACTGACCACAATCCCCATTCCCCATCCCCCTGTGCTGCTCAGGAGAAAGAGGTAGAGAACTTGGGAGTAAAGATGAGCATGGGAAAAAGGGGTTGGTGGGGTTGGGTATTTTAAGATTTGTTTTTCATATCTCATTATCCTGCTCTGATTTGATTAGTAATAACTTAAACTAATATCCCCAAGTCAAGTCTGTTTTGCCTGTGACAGTAATTGGTGAGTGATCTCTCCCTGCCCTTGAACCTTTCATTATATTTTCTCTCTCCTGTCCAGCTGCTAAGGGGAGTGATAGAGAGGCTTTGGTGGATACCTGGAAGCCAGCCAAGGTCAACCCACCAGAAACTGACAGGAACTCACTGACCTGAATTCAAATAACACCAAAGTGGATAAAACAAAACAATTATAATAGTAGTAGTTATCTGAACCCAGTATGACCTCTTCCTCATATCTTCAAAATTTAAAACCTGAGCATTGTCTTAGACTTCTCAACTAGGTCAAACAACTTTGTATAACTTCACACCTATTGCAGCAACAAAAACTATGCAAAGGCACAGCTAGTGGCACATTCATCACTACAAAAATTGCTCCAACAACAAAATTGCCTCCCAACAGAGACTGGAAAGTAAACCATAGGACTTTACCTGCTGTCTTTTGGAAAGGTGTGAGATGAAGGTCCAAAGAGGAAATTACAGCAAGCAGCTTCTGGCCATGCACCTAGAGACAGCATTCTCACCTGAAGCTGGTGTGAAGGTATTTACATAATGCTTCTGGAGAACTTTGGAAAGAATGGCAAGTACAAGTCAGGATTCCTTAACCAGTTCTGCAAAATTCTGAACTTGTGAGCAAGTTTGTAAGCAAAGAACTAGGTAAATTCTGTTTTATGGTGATAGACTGTTTTTCACTCAACCCCAGAGTTGTGATGAGAACATCCACTGTGAGCTGTCTGTTCCACTAGAAAATATCAATCCCACTGCGTTTTGTTTGGCAGGTTTGAGGAAGCTCACTCAGCTGTAGGACACAAAATACCCAGGCTCTTAAATGCCTTTCCAATAAAAATGCTTTTTGACACAGGCAAAAAGAAAAGTTTTCCCCAGATTAAAGACAAAACATACTTGGTTACAAATAAAATGTAACTGAAAATACTTTTTTTAGACTAACCTGAATCTGTGTCACAATCTTGGATTCGTGTAAGCATAATAATTAAAGTACATGCATCCACCATAGCAGATGAAATAATTTAAGAATTTCATTAAGATAAAAGAAGCTTACAAGTATTGCGACTCTCCTCTTCCCTTACTCAGGTCCTATTAGCCTTCAGCCTTCCTGGGATAGTACTTCTTACACTGAATATAGCTTAGCCAAGCTTCAAAACAAAATGCTTTTGTTTTATTTGACTGTGTTTAAAGAACCTCTTGCATTACTCATGGGGATTGTTCTTTTTCCTAGTTGTTAGCTTCATGTGAGCAACAAAACTGCATATAGCTCAGTATGCTGCTCTGAACAGCCAGTTTCTCCAACTGTATGCCTTCAAAATAGCAGAGGAAGTAGGGGTAGATGTGAAGGGGTTAAAAGGAAGACAGCCATGAAAAACTAATTGGTATAAAAACTGAAGGACTGATACACCTGACTGCTCTTCATTCACTAAGGGGACAAGAGTTCAAGCTGGTACTTCTTTAATAAACCTAGCTTGAAGAAATCATGGTCAGTTCACAAAAGTATCACATTAAACACCTGTGATCAGCTGAAAATATAATTTGACAGAAAGAAGGCATTTAATTTGAGAAGACAGCAGCACAGCAATGGAGCAGGAAAGACAACAGACTAAGAAATTTCATCATTTCAGGAAGGTGAACTATTTAGTTTAAAAGCCTGGATAAACATGTACAATAAACACTACCAGCAGAAGTTAGGAAGGAAACTAGATGCTTTAATTAGTGTTGGAGTTCCTGCAGGATCCTTTCTAGCAGGAGACAACCAAGAGGTAAAGTACCCTGCTATGCACAGCTTAAGGACTCAGTCTTTCACTTATGCATATCTTAAAAGAGTCTGACAGCCAAAATCCTCTAGGCAGACCTGTAGGAGGACTCTAGGAAGTGAGCAACCCAAATCAATCCTTCCAAATCAAAAAAGGCTACTGTTGAAAGCAAGCCTTGTTGATAAGCTTTAATCTCCCCCAGTGCAAGCAGTTGAGAAAGCCAAAGCATTCTATCCTAGACAGGCCCACATAAAATTCCATTAAATGTCTCTTTACCATAAAGGGAAGTAATTTTTGTCCTGAAAACGGACTCATTCACACTGTGCAGTGTTCAACAGGGCTTCCAATGCACTTCTTTCCTCCACCAGTTTTGCGCAAGCTTAGTGCTGCTTTTAACCACTGGGGTAGCATGGTAGGGGAACTTGTCCCTTGGTCAATGTGTTATAACAAGAAAAAACACTATGGATGAAGAAATGTGGAAAATGCCTCACTCATGCAGACCCAACACACATCACAGCTCAAGAAAGGCCCATGCTGCCATCTCTGGAACAATCAGGCCACCACCTTTTGCCAATAGTGAACTTCCAAGCACAGCAGCTTGGTCTCCTTTCCGCAGGCAGCAGTCAGAGCTTCATGATCACTTTAAGCTAGTCTAAGTGTGACTGACAGAGAAATGAGTCCTGCACTTCTCAGTGCCCTCCTCTTGTAATCTACTCTCCCTTGAATCAACAGTAGCATTTTTTTTTTTTTTTGGCCAATAAACCACTTCCTAAAATCAGAAAGGGAAGAGTGATAACACTGCTAAATTATAACTGGAAATACAATTTCAACTTCTCTCAAATTAAAGGTTTATGGCTTTTGTAATTTATAATCTTTGTCAGGTAACCTAAGGTTACCAGCCTTAGAAAGAAGATCAGGCTTATATTTTAGCTTTAAACTTGTATTTACAAAGACCAGAGACTATTGGTCTCAGCCTTTGATCAGCACACCACCTTTATGACACAATCCAGGTTTTGTAGGCCAGCACAACAGTCTCTGAACAGCTGACACACAGAGCTCAAGTTAATGGAGGCCCTTTCATCATAACACTAACTCCTAGTACCTGTATCACTGCACCAGCATGCCCATGTCAGGGCTAATGAGCTGTAACCACCACGCTGGACACTGCAATTAGACATCTAGACCACATATTGCTAGCAAACCTTACAACAGCCTCCTGCTCACAAGTATATTCATTTTCACAGCAAAGCAAACTGAACAAAGGCCTGGTAGTGCTTTTGCCCATATAAGAGGAGCTACTCAGTGCTGAGATCAGGGTGTAATGGTACTGAGCTCTGCGGGAATGAGCCTGTCAAAAGTCCCTCCAACCTATGCTGAATGTGTTGCTGGCAACTTACACTACTTGTACTCAGTTGCTGATGGAAGATTAAATTGCAGGCTACCTCAGCAGCAGTCCCACCACCAGCCCACACTGCAAACATACCCTTCCCACTGCACTTCAAACCAGCATCAGATGGCAGGAACTGCATTATAGGTAGATTTGCTTATTCCATTATACCACACTCCCCTATCCCCAGGTTCAGAACATTCATTTCCTTACCAAGGTCACATGCAATGCTATCCCTTCCAAGCTACCTGGCCCAAAACACAGCTAGAGATAACACCCCATCCACCAATAAAACTACATGTATGCAAGGCTAATATAAAGACTTCCTTTTACACTCATGCTGCTGACTCCTCTACTATAGGAGACGATACGAGAGACAGGACTCCAGGCAACTTTGTCTGAATGCTGTTTATTATAGCAGAGTTCTTATCGCATTCATAAAGGGTCGTGGGTGAGACAAAGCCACGCTTAGAGCTGCTCAGCTTCAGCTCATAAGCAAACCTGAAGCCAATTTGGTTCTGGTTACAATGCATTATATAGTTTCTTTTTCTGAGTATCTTAATACATGAAAACCAATCAGCATTATACACAATACCTTTACCATTATCTGTAGCCTATGACAGTTACTATCATTACCATATTATACTCTTTATTATCCAATCACTTTGAGTTAGTATGTTAAACTTCAAGTTAATTCTATACTTTCTTGAAATGAAGACTTTTCCCCTACATGTTACTTTGACCTGTTTATTTGTCTAAGAGATCTTCTGCTTTTCTAAGATGTTTTTCTGCATCTCCTTTGTTTGTAGTCAAACATGTTCTTTGCTCTAACCATAAAACCACCTTCCAACTATACTTAGCTTTTGTCCCTTCGGTTTGTTCAGCAATTCTTAAAACATCTCTTATCCTTCTATTTCAAAACTTGCTTCCATCTCAATTTCTGTTTTAGCTTCTACATCAAAACTTGCTTCCATCTCAATCTCCGTTCCATCTTCTACATTCAGAGAGCCCTCCGCTAGACATACATATTTGCAAGACCTTCCTGTCAAGTTTTCATCCATCCCAACACTCCACCTCATTCACACATATAACTTCTGCCTGAGGTGTTTGTGTTACATCATAACCACCTGCCCCACCTCATCTTCTCACTCGCACTGCCAAATAATTGAGTACACTGAGGTCCTTGCCTGGAATGCTATTCTACCTTCGAGCCTTTGCTGGTTCTAGTGCAGTACATCACACTGGGATGGTTCTCGCCAAGGTCCCTGGTGGAAAGCTTTTCTGGGAATGCTTCAGGATTGATATTCCTTTAGTTTTCAGTGCTTCTATAAATTGACAATTCCTCTCCCGGAACTTTTGACCTTTACTGTCCTTTTACTTCCAAAAAATCACAGCTCAGTGTCTCATTGCCCATCCTCCTACATTTCCTCCTTTCAGGAAATGTTTCTCAACACTTCATCTCAACTTCATTTTGCTATTCAAGGAGGGAGGGGAAGATGGACCTCATAACAGGCATGATTCACTGAAGTGCATGCTAACATTGCATTCCTCATCCTTATTCCTAGGTCAGCACAACTTATAGCCTTGGGGAAAAAAAAAAAAAAGAAGGAAAAAAACCCACAGTTTTTCTCAGGTCTGGGTATCACAGATATTCACTACTATGAAAGGGGGAAAAAAAAGATAGAAAACACATACCTGGTATTTTTAAAATTAAGCCATTTATTGCCTGTTGCTGAGAATTAAAACACAATTTGACTATACCTTATAATAAAAAATTCTGTTATATTCTATAATCTTATCAATGCACATTTAACTTTATGAATAAATCTGTTTCAAACAGTTGTACAAAATGAAGTCACTAGCTCTGTTTTACCACTGTAATGATGGAGTCTCCACCATGACCCAACACAAAAAGCTTCTGATAAAGTACAGTTCAAGAAACACCCTTCAATTACATATAAAGTCAGTGTTTTCTGAAAAACAGGGTGTATCTGACACACAAAGGAAGTATTTATAAAATTTAAATTGGGATGTAAGGTTAAAAAAGCAAGCACGAAAACACCAACTTCATAACTTTAAATGTATTTTATAATTTCAAAAGCTACAGGACAGCTAAATTAGTTTGGCAATCTGCTTTCCATTTTGAAAGCTTAGATTCTTTCCTACAAAATGAAACAATTGGCTTCCATGCCTTCACTAATACCCATTGAAAGCAGACCATGTAAAGGGGGCAGTCATTCAGACTATAGCCTCCTTAAATACACCTCCTGAGGGATCTACTGAGCTCTTCAACCTCTACCTTATCTCAGGCATCACAACTTGCCTAGTTCTTTTCCTAGCCTGTCATCTATAAACTCAGCATTTTACTATCTCTCTTATCTTCAAAGATATCTTATTCTATGAGCCAAACTCTTGTTTAATCCTAAACACTTCTTCACTCCAAACAGCCACTTACATGTATCATCTACATAACTACCTAGAAATTAAGCCTTTAAATTATTGACAGAATACATGACAATGTAAAGTTTGAACACTGAAAACTGTCAGTAAAACTAAGTGGTATGCTGCTTCTAGAAGTAGAATTAATCAAGTTATTCTCAGCTTCCTCATTCCATCAGACTGCCAAGGCATCTGTTACATCAAGTCCCATTCATAGTCACTGCCTACTATTTATGCATTAGTAGCCCACTTAGCTGAAGCCACCTCTACAGATTCATGCATTTAGATTTGACCAAGAAAGCCGCACGGTGGCTCTCTCACATAACACAGCTTCAATAACAAAGAGCTAAAAAACAGTTACATATTTTGTCATCCTCATCCCTCTGCTCTAGAAGAAGCAAAAGTGAAGTTTCATGCTTCTATATAATATAGCTACACTAAATCCAGATACAAAATACAATGGATTGATATTTTATCCCCAAGAAACTAACTGCAGTCAGTTTGCCGGGTTTCAGTTTAGAACCTAAGCCAGTGAAGGAACTGAAACTCATTTTGCATGTACAACAGCAGCAGTACAGCCAGTTATCACTGGTCATAGCACAGTATACCAGAATAAAAGCATTCCAGGTTTGTCTCCGTTTGAGAGGAAGTGAGTTTTTTGGGAAGTTTTAGTTAAACCAATCAGTGGTCAGATTCGAATATTGACACCTGGTGTGACCACTGAAGACGTGAGTCACCTCTGAAGACACACGGGGTTAAAAGCAGAGATTTCCCAGAGTTCGCTCTCTTTCGCCCATGGTAGCCCAGGGAGCGGCACCGTCTCTTCCCCGCCCGGCCACATGGCCGGGTGGGGGAGGGGAGCCATGGAGGCCCAGGCTGAGGTAGGCCGGAGCCCCGGAGAGAGAGAAGGTGGAAGGGAATGGAACTGGGCCAGCTCCTGCAGGACCGAGGGGTGGAAAAAAGCACCGAGGTATCTTTTGTTCCCCCCCCCCAACCCCAGAAGAGCGAGCGAGCGAGCCTGTGCCGGCAGAGGAGGCGGCAGGGGGGGTGATGCCCAGCATGTGGGAGTGCCACCGTGAGATCTCAGTGCCCTGAGGGCAGCGGAGCTCGGACTTTTAACCCTTTCCTGGGTGAAGGAAACTTTGTGAAACATTAGTCCTCCTGGCTGGTGGTTGGAGAGAGAAGAGAGACAGTCTGGGACCTGAGATGTTAAGAAGATGTGGAAAAGCTGAAGTGGGAGGAGATGATGGAGTGGCTTTTTTAGCTGGACTTTTCTTGTATAGCCATAGACTGAACCAAGTTACCTGTAATACATGAGACTGCATTTGGGTGGATGCTATAGCCTGAGCCAAGAGACTGACCTGCTGTAATGATATTATATAAAGGAGTGAACAGAGGAAGATGAAGAGGGCGTGGTGGTGCCTTCCATCTTCAGGGAGAAGAGCTCTGTTCTTGAGAAAACCCTCGGCCCCAGGGGATGAGAAAATGGGGGGGACTGTTGTCCCAAAAATGAGGCACGGTTTTTTTTTCGGCACTTGGCAAAGCATCCTTGAAGAACCCTGAGCAGTTTCGGTCCATGGACGGTGGTGAGAGCACTGTACATGGAAGGAGGATGTCACGATGGCAGAGTTTCTCTGGGCGGTGCCATGTGTGACAAAGAAACATGGAGAGTTTCAACCCTGTTTCGTGGGGAGGACTGTAGTACAAGAGAGACTCCTCTCTCCCCTGATGGACTGAGAATTGATTACGTGAGTGAGGGTAACTTGATCAGGACTCCAAGATTGTTTGTCTCACTGTGCTTTGGTGAAATTTGGTGGGAGGAGGAAGAATAGTTTAAAAAGTTTTCATTCTGTTTTCCTGTGTGTTTCTGATTTTAGTTTGTAGTTTAATAAAGTTTGTTATTTTTCTCTTTTTCTAAGTTTAAGCCTGCTCTGCTCTGTTCCTGGTCACATCTCACAGCAGTTAGTTAAAGAAAATACATTTTCATGGGGGCA
Organism: Promerops cafer; assembly: GCA_013398275.1. Classification (NCBI taxonomy): domain Eukaryota; kingdom Metazoa; phylum Chordata; class Aves; order Passeriformes; family Nectariniidae; genus Promerops; species Promerops cafer. Next base: position 5,374 of record VZSE01004123.1, on the reverse strand, counting down.
CTGGCATTGGGCCAGCACCAAACCATGACACTTCCTTTAACTAATATACTAAACCAGTAATTTAGACTATTGATTTTTACCTGTTCTTGTACTTTTAAAAATCAGTCAACTCAGCAGCATTGTCTTGAAAAAGTGCAAGCCATACTTAATGTGGTCACAGAGGGCACCCTTGTAAATATGCAAACAAGTTTCACTAAAACCACTTTGTCACCCTCTCAAAGCAGTGTACTGTATTCCTCAAATATGAGAGGAAAACGAAGTACTTCACTGAAGCAACTGCTGTGCAAGTAATCAATAGGTTACTGCAAAAGCTCTTCACACAACTTGGCTGACTAGCGAGCCAAGAAGCTGCATTTTGCAAACAAAAAATGTTTCAGAGTGAATTTTGCAACATCTATCAGCAGCACAGAGCCAGAGCCACTCTGGGGTCAAGCCACTGCTCATTGGTGTTCAAGAGTCTGTCTTCTTCCCCCCCGTTGGAGCAAGGGCCTAAGACAGCAGCACTAACACCAGCAGAGTCCAGTGGGTGGCAGGAGGAGGCAGCGAGTGGCAGCGCTGACCCTACACATGCCAGCAGTTCCCATCTGCCACTAAAACTGCTTTGTAAGCTCCTACTTTCCTGGTTTTATGTTCCAGGGGGAAAGT
>VZSE01004122.1:2604392-2660880 GCA_013398275.1 Promerops cafer | reverse complement strand
TTTGTTGGTTTGTTTGTTTTTGTCAGTGGATCTTTAAGGCAGCATGTGCTCTTCCCTGAATAAACTTTAGTTCATTATTCCTTTTTAAACATCTTCATGTAATTCCTTCTTGGGATTTGTGGGGGTTTTTTTGGGGGGGATGTATGCGTAAAATGTTTACATTAAAAATAAGTTGATGCTGGTTGCATATCCTCATCTGAAGAATGCTAGTTTGCAGTAAATGTGAATAATCAGTTTGGAGTTGTCTGTGCCAATAATTTCTTTGTGTTTTAATAATTTTACTTTCCTCTAAGAATCTGAATGTAGATGATGGACAAACCCATAAGAAAGTAAGAGTTCGAGTGGATCCGATAGTACTGGATGATGACAGAAACATTCCCAAATGGATAACGGTAATATATATGTCTCGTGGTCGAAGTTATTAGCCAGTTTGAATGAAATAAGAGCTCTTTAACTGGGTAACAGTTAAATGAATTCTAACACAACTTCTCTGGGGTTCTCCCATTGTTCTTCTGCTGCATGTCTGTGTAGAAATTATAGGCTCTTGGGGTTCTGACAGCAATGAGATGTAAGAAACAGAGCAAATGTTTTACAAATTTATTTTCCCTTTTTTTTACCTTTATGCTTTGTTCTTTGTACCTTGATGTGCAGGTTGATCTTTGACCTGTCAATTTTCCAAAAAGTCTAAATCTGAGCTTCATAGAGGAAAGAAAGAATTAGCTTTGTTTTGATTTGGGGGGTGAGGAAGATCAGAGGTGAAGTGTTAGGACACGGGGTACAGCTTCTCTTTTCTGCTGGAGCTGCCAGAGACGTCCAGGTTATTCGTGTGTGTGCGTGTAGATATGTATCCATGGATAAATTCTTATATTTGGGAAAGGATTTAATGCACAATGCATAATGTATCAGTTGAAAAAATGATGAATAGCTTTCCAAGATTAAAGTAGTAACTCCAAAGACATCCTACTGATATCTTAGACTAGATGTTTTCTACTTTGTCTGAGCTTGGCTGAGCCCCTAAAGACCATAACTGTACATGACTCAGAAGAGCAAGAGGAGAGGGAATCACAAGTAAGGTTCTGATGTTATCTTCAACATGCAAAAAACTCAGAACATTAGATTGTTTTTTTCTTTATTTGTTTTTCAGATAACCACACCACGTTCGTCAAAAGGTCATCGTTCAACTTCGCCAGTGCGAGAACCGTGTGGTACAATTGAGTCTTTTGTCTGTTGGTCAAATGTATTAGTTACAAAATGTGGTTTTGTTAGAATTCATTAGGGAAAATACTTCATTTCTTGTAACACAAAGGCATTATTTATCCAGCTGAAAAGTTCAATGGTCTGGGTTTCAAAGGAAAGTTAGACCTGATTTTGCTTATGGCAAAATATATTTGGAAAACAGAAAATAAATAACTTGTGTGCATAAATCCATCTTATAGGCTCAGGAATGCCTATGCATAGTTACAAAATACGGCAGCATTTAGCTCCCTGAAAGCAGTATTTTTTTAGTTCTGCTTATTTTAAATTCAAGCAATGGTATGCAGTGGCTTTGGGTCTGCTCGTAACTGGTAGTTAAAGTAGTACTTGGCTAGTAAACTTGCCTCAGAAGCTTTCCAGACTTGGTGCAAGTCTAAGAGTTTTAGCGTAAATAATTTAGGCTTAAGAACTACAAAAAGCATTATTTTCATCATGGTTTTGTGAAAGCAAATGCTGCACTTGTACTAGCCAAGTACAAAGCTTTCAAGGAACATGGAAAAAAAAGTAACAAAACCTTTTGGATGAGGCTGTTACTCCTGTCCAGGAGTCACAGAGGACAAAGAAGTCTTCCTCTGCAATGAATATCTGGATGTTATGCTACTTTGAATAGTGGGTTTTTTCCAATAGATTTAATTTCTTTCCTCTATAATACATGAATTCCATATGGTTAGGAAGTGTATTAATTTTTTCCCTAATTAATTGCATGTTAATCATCCATTTAGCCTGGCACTAAAGCTTAATGAAATATGCTATTACAGTAAGCCTATATGAATCATATGCAGTTGTTTTTAAGTCATACAATATATTACTGGAAGTGCCTGAATAGGTTGAGATTTTTTTCTGTCTTCTGTTTTTGTCTTTTGACTTGTGGTTTTTGGTTTGGTTTTTGTGGTTTTTTTTGAATAGGCAATCAAGATGCCGCTTGCAGAAAGAAGCTAGAGTTGTCAAGTGGATGTTCTTCATCCAAATATCCACAGTTAAAACATGCTGGTGTTCCCATTTCATCAAATACAATAGCCTCACCCAGGCATCGACCTTTTCCAGAACTGAGCATGACTTTGTGTGATAGTATCCATGGAGAATACCAGTCTGCAGATGAGGGATGCTCCTTGAGCAATACAACTCTTGCGGACTTGTACCCAGCAATGGTAGAGATACTTATAAAGCTCATGGCAAAGCATTCTCAGAAGAAAGTGTTGAAGTGCATGTTTGGACGCTTAAGGTCCAAGAGACGGCATTCTAGAAGACCAAAGCTCAATGTCACTGTAGACAAAATGAGTGAAAACTGTAAACTAAAGAAAGCATTTCACAGCATATGTAGCTGTAAAAGTGAAGACAGCCAAAATCCAACTTTTGGAAATGAGAGCAGAGAATTCTCTTGTGACAGTTGCCCCATTAGTAATTCATCTGATCTGGTGCCTTATGCTTATGCTGATACAAATAAAGTCAAAATGGACTACTCTGACTCAAGTTTAGACCAACATTTGGCATCTGGAAAGGGCCAAGAAGTCTGCAAACACACTGCTCTTTCTGATGTTATGGATAGAATGGGAGAGACATTTCTAGTTGAAGATGAATTACAGACTACTGCCTCACAAAAGAATTCAGAATACACAGAAAGTGAAAAATTGGCTTACAAATGTTTCTCAGAACCCAGTTTTGTGACATCTACTGCCAGTTCAGATTCAAGAGCGTTTCATCTTGTAAAAGGAAGTAAGACTCAGAAAACTGACTTTTGTGTTGGTACCTCAGAATTGTGTTCATCTGCTTGCAGTTCCCATGGCAATAGAAACAATTCTATACCTATCACAAATTGTTCTCCTGCAAGATCATCAAATACTATGTTCATATATCCTGAAAAAATAATTTCTGAAAGACAAACTTTTTTCCAGCATAAAGACTCATTTTCCTTCTGGTTTATGAAGCAGAGTCCTTCAAAGATGCCCAAAAAATACGAAGATTCATTTGAGGAACTCTACTACAAAGTGTGTTCTGAAGAATTCCAAAAGCCTTTGACATTGAGAAGACCTCTTTTAAACTCACAGAACCTTGAAGAGAAAGAAAGATTAGTGAAGAGTAATTTAAAGGATTCTGGGAGGTCCACTAAACAGTGTGATATAGAATTTGACAGGCTCTATGAGAAACTGTGTAAGGAGTCTGTTCCAAAATTTCCTGGGTTTCAGAGAGCTTCAAATTTCAGGAAGTATGAAGAAATACAGATGCCTGAAACTGTAAATGCTCTTGTTTATTCTCCTGTCCGAACTTCTTCTGCAATTTCCAGAGTTAAAAGAGCTGGAGATTTTCAAAACTATCTTCCTTGTTCACCAGTAAAGCGACAGAAATTTATACCAGAACATTGTTTTTCTTCAAGGAAATTTCAGGAGATTTGTCACAGTAAAAAGAGTAGTCTTCAGACAGCTGACATGGATTTTTTGAGCATGTACAACTGTAGCAACCCCAGCTTCTTTGCAGACCACCACTATCATTGTCAGGTATTTAAGGACCTTGGGGAAAAAAGAATTTTGCACCTTTAGCTATTTGGAGAAGGGCTTGAGAATGGATTAGAGCTACAAGCTGTTGCAACTGTGATAGCATGCTTCTGGTGCTTTTTGGTCAGTAGGGATGTTTTACAGCTCTGAGGGATTGGGGATATCAGGTCTCCTGGATCATGTGAGGAAGCTCTCTATACTGAATAAATTTGCAGTGCTTCTAAATGAAAGATTTGATTCCATTTTAATAGACAATGTCACTGGTTAAAATTGTCTCAAATAGTGACTCAATTATGGTGTTGTCCTTCTGAAACAGTGACATTAATTTTATAGATGGACACGGTGAAGCAAACAAATTAATCTTTATAGGGTTTCACAGGAATCATTAAACTTGTTGATTTAAATCAGACACTTTTTTCCAAGTTCACAGTCATTTCTTCTGAGGCAAGCTGTGAAATAGTGTATTTCTTTCATGAATGTTTTATGTTGCTGCTTTATTTTCAGGGCTCTGGATCTCATGATTCTTCAGATAAAAGTTTTCGTGGTATTCCTGGCACTTCCCTGCAAGGTCAGCTTCAGATACTTTATTAATTTGCGCAAGAGTGTTTTCTTAAGGAAATTGGCCCATTGAAGTATTTCCAATGTTTAAATAGGCTAATACTTAAACAACCTTCTGTAATGATCGTGCTACTCAACATTGTTCTTGCCCTTTTCATCCACTGTTTTTAATCACCAGAATCTGGGACTGCAGGTGTGCGCCCTGGTTGTCCTGGGGCAGTGGAGAATTGCAGCTCTCTCAGAAATGTGAGGAAGTGTCGCCCAAGGTAATAATAACAGCCTCTTTAAGAAAGAGATTTCAAAATGAATTCTTACTCCTCTATGCCTGTATTAAAGATGTGGAGGTGACATGCATACTTGTAGAAGGAAAATGAATGTGGGAGAGCCCAAGCTAACCACACCTGCAGACCTGAACACTGAGAGGCAAGTGTCTGTGGTCAAAACTAGCCAGACTCCAGCAAGGAGAGCTGCTGAGCACAAGTCAGTAAGATAATCTAACTGAATACCTACTGTAGTCCTTATCTGGTGTTCATTGTAGAGGCATTTATTATTTTAGATATGCTATGGAATTGTTTTGATTGTGGCTGAGTGTTTAGGCTGACAAGTCCTTTCAGAGAGGAGTGAAGCATATTGTCATTTAAAAGGACTTGCAAAAGTTGGCCTTTGTGCAGTTGGGCATCATTACCTGCATTTTGGCTCTGTGTAAACAAGCAGTGGCTCTGCTTGGAACATATCAGAGATCCTCTCCTCCTGCTATTATCACTACTGGCTGTGTATTTAGATCTCTGGAAGCAGGACACTCTTTCCAGTTCCCTGAATACTGGCCTAATATGTCTGTTTTTCTTAGAAAATATGCAACTTTTAAAGGATTATCAAGCTTCAGATCTTCTGGATTTTTAATTACAAACATTTAATAGTCTAAGGATTTAAAAGTCATTAAAAACTCTCTAAAAAATTCTTGATTTTATTTACCAAAACATTTTTGCCATGCTTTTTTGCCATAAGTGTAATTTGTCACAAGTTATGTTGGCTTCCCAAATTCAGTCAAGAAATATTTTCACTGTGCTTGAGATGATCATACAGCTGATATCAACATTTTCTGACAATGTTTGAATTAGAAGTTCAAAGGAAGGCTGAAAGCATTTTTAAACTACTTGTATGGAGAATTTAACCAGAAAAGAAACTTAATGATGTAAAGAAAAAAGTTTCAGTTTAAGCAAAGATGGAATTGAAATTTAGAGGCTTGTATTACAAATACATACAATATTGATAAATATTATATTTGGATTATTTTTGATGTAATGGAAGATGGGAGACAGGCTGATGAGTATGCAAGGACGTTTCTGTGATGTTGAGTATGCCCACTTAGCTGAGCAAAGTTCTCCTCAGTTCTTGGATTTCCTTTTGTTTTTCCTCACTACATTATCCTGTCTCCCCATGCAAAATAGCAATTCCTGTGAGATTAGTTATTTTTCTAAAGAAAAAAGTTTTTCTTTAATGCATATAAGTAGAGAAACAAGCATTTCAGAGTTTTCTTCCAAGTCATCTGGAATAAAATCTATTTCTTTGTTCTTTAATTACACAAAGACATGTTTGCTGATTTTTAGCCAAAATGGACTGTCAGCTGGAGAGCTTCCTGAGGCCTGTGGTGTGATATTTTTAGCTTTTTATGGTTCCCAGCAGTGAAGCTTTTTAATGGCTTCAGATCCCTCAGAAGTTTAATGCTTAAGCTATGTGACAAAATGCTGTATGTTGTAATGAATGGTTGTGAAAAGAAAAGGAATATTGTCTTTCTATCTGGAACCAGATTGCCTTTATCTAGAAGATGATTATGAAAGAGATTTCTGAAAAGGAGGTGTTCATAACTAATGAACTTTTCTTCAGATCTGTGTGAATGCTGTCCTACAGCTTTACAGCTATACTTAATTGTCAGATGTAAACTAAATTAGCTCAAAATATTAGAGAAAAGTTATGCAATTTCTTAAGTAATATGCAAGGTGTTCTCACTTGTCTTTACCTTTTAACTAGTTGTTAACACATTCCAAGATTGCATCTAAGAGTTTAATAGATGTACATAACTTGGATTGATGTAGTTGCACTACTGAGGACATAGTATGGAAAGCTTCCTCTCCATCTGAAAAGCACCTAGGAAAGCAGACAAGGAGCCCTGCTGCTGTTCACAGTCAAGATGTTCAGATACCTTGCTTTGACAATTTGTTTCCATTTCATCCTGTTCATTGGTGTTTCAGCAAATACAGTATTTTTGTGTCATTTACTTCATCATCTAAACAGAGGTTTTGGGTTTTTTTTTTTCCCTTAGAGTATACAGAAAACTAAGCTACACTGATGGGAAAGACCAGTTGTAGGAATCCCTTGGATGACTCTCTGGTTAAAGCTCACCAAGAAGCATTCATGCACTGCTACGGATAAAACAGTTTTATATAGGTTGGGTTTTATTCAGTGTTGTTTCTTCTTCCAAGAATCAAGGATTTATAATTATATGTAAGCAATACACAACTAGTTCTGGTTTCTACTTCCTTGTAATACAAGTCTTTGGGAAAGGGTTTGTCCCTTTCAACGGGGCACTTCTTACTCAATTTATGGCTAAGTTGGAATTCTATATTTAGCAGTATTTGTAATAACAGAATGTGATCTGTTTTATTTTTATTTGCTAATAAGCTTTGATTCTTACTGTATTAATAATAAGGAACAAGCTCATTTACCTGAATTCCTGCCTATTCATGCTTTTTGGATATATCAGTACAGACCCAAAATCACTGCTTATATGCTATGACTTGAGTCTGCTATGCAACATTAATGTTAAAATTTTCTAAGTAATGTTTAAAATTTTCTGAGTCTGCTATGCAATGTTAATGTTAAATTTTTCCAAAGTTGATTGTTCAATAAAATTTTATACTTTTTAGTAGATTTGATAATTATATTCTGCGTTTTGACAAAATTCTACCTGACACAATATATGTTCTAAATAAAAAACTGTTCTGAACAAATACCTGCCTTCAGCATTTTTATTTCACCTATGTGAATTCTCAGAGGAGTTTGTATACCTGCATGAGCAAATGCATGAGAATGAGGTATGAGGGTCCCACAGGTTTTCACTGCTGTGGCCTTTCTTGGCAAGGGGATTCTGTTAGTGGTAAGTGTCAGATCAGGTACTTGCTATTTGATCAGCACTGCCCCTTGTTAGCTTTCTGAGCTTCAGAAAAGGAAGAAATTCGTTATCTTTGGCTTGATTTTATTTCCAGACACACAGGAGGGTTTTATTTTAGCTCTTAAAACCAAAAAATTGTTATCTTAAGTATTGTTCTTGAATAGGACAAGAAGCCAGCTCTAGTGAGGTTTTCTCTGCAATTAGGACTTCTGCACACAGGTTCCATCCTTGATATCCATCCTGGATATTACGTTTCTGTCCATAACAGCAACAAAATATTGTCTTTCAGAAATGCTCTTAGGGCTCTCTTTTCTTGCTTTTCCAGACATGGATGCGCTGTAGGGAATATATTTTATGAAGTACCTTCTTCTTGGATTTGTTGAGGTAATTATTTCCCAGTATTTCTTGATACACCAGTACTGAGAGACTGCATAATTCATTGTTTTCTGTTCTAAAGTAACGTAGAAGTCAAGTGGAATTGGCTTTTGGACCTGTTCTGAATCTAGATATGACTTCTACACAGCAACTTTAATGCAGCTCACACAGGTAAGGAAGGTAAGTTTGTTTATTCAACATAGCAAAATTTTCTTCATGAAGATTACTTTGAAATAATTTAAAGAGGTCATTCTTGGAAAAATCTTGGAAGATAAGATCATGCCAATGCCATGTTTTGGGTGCAGTAGCAAAAAAGGGAGAAAGTTTATTTTTTTAGAGTTGATCTTCCTACACCATGTGAGTCATCAGTCTCAAAAGTATGATACAAGCAAAAGTCTGTTGTTTTTCCTAATGATACTGTTTAGCCGGGTACATCTGCAGTGATTATCAAATGCTATAATTACTGCTGGAATACATCTGCCTCAACTTAGAAAGATGTCTATGGTACTACCTGATCTTTTGTGTTTTGAGTTCCATTCTTCTACCCTTCCAAACAGTTTTGCTTTTTCCACCATATTTCCTCTTGTTTGCTCTTTCTTTACTGTTCCATTGAACTGGTACTTGCATGCTAAGCTTATCGTTAATAAAAAAAGCTTTACATTGCTTCTCTTTGCTATAAACATTTTTTAAGGAATGGTGGAAAAACAGATGAGGTTACTGAGACAGTATAAACCGTGAATGTAGCACCTCCTCTTACGCTGTAATTAGCTGAAACTTGCTTTGTAGGTAAATAATTTAACTAATATATGATAGTTCATGTAAGTCTTTCTCTAATGTCTTGAAGATGGAACAATATTAAACATGCTTTTTTATGTAGGAATTCAGTAGTCACTTGAGAACTACCCCAAAATTTGTTAAAAAAATTAGGTCGTTCGATTGCTTATTTAAGCAGATGGAGGGCAAAGAGCCAAAAGAATAAAACTAAATTTGAATGTGGCAGCATAAAAAATTCTTGGAAATAGTTAAAGATCATCCTGAGAGCCACAATCAATAATTTATTGGAGGCAGTGGTTAAATGTGGAAAGGAAGTGTGTGTGTATATATATATATATATATGTATGGATAATATTTACAAAAATGCCCTACTCTCTGAACAAACTATGTTGCAAGGGAAAGCAGCTGATGAAAATTAGCATAAACACATAGCTGGACTAAACAATGAAGACTGAGAATAGAAAGGAAACTAAATGTACTTAAATCCCATGAAGTGTACTGCCTGTTACATGTGCACTCAATGAGAGAAGTGGGTACCTCATTTCCATTAAATTAGTTATCAGATTGAAATGACAGGTTGAATTTAACCGTTGATTTTTTTTTATTTTTTTTTTCCCTCCCCATAAATTTGTCTCATCCCTTGATGTGTCCATCCATTTGGGCCTTTTGTTTCCAAGTTTATCTCTTTCAGGGCCTGACACAGTTTTAGGGCTCTGTGTGCTTCAGAGTTTCAAGCTCCTTGGCACTGCTTTGTGTGGATTTTAAAGGCTCCAATATCCTGTTTTTTTGAGAAGGCAGAGGTGTCTGACACCTAGAGGCAGACACATTACATCAACTTGCTTTATTTTTTCCTGCTGCAACTACTTAATGACTCCCAGAATATAAAAATAGATACCCACTCTATAAAGCTTACCATTTAAAGAGTTTAGTCTTCAAATTAATTCTGCACACAGTAAGTGAAGGGTTTGGGGAAATAAAAAGCTCTTTTTGTTTTTGTAAAATAGTTAGTTAAGATGGCAATGGACAACCCAATAGGAATGTAAACATAGAGTATTAGAAGGAAGAAATGCTCCCTAGATTTGTTGTTACAGATGGTTTGATAATATCTTTGTGGACCTTTGAATATAGCTGTATACAATATTACACTAATAGAGGAGTTGAGATTTGAGATGTATTCTAGTATTGTTAGAGGAAACAGGATATATGAAGATTCTGCTAAGTCTCGTTAAATGTACAATTACTACTTTAAGTCAGCTGTTAATTATTCTCCAGTCACTGCCATAGACCAGTCACAGTCAGAAAGTTCTCAGTGTGGAACAGCAGATCAGTACTTAATTGGTAAAACAACTAATCAGCAAGTGTGCAAGTACAAAACACAATCTCATTTTCAAAAGTATTGAAGTTAATATGGAATAGTTGTCCTCTGCTAGAGTTGTATAGACAATGAAGGGGTCTTGTAGGACTGCTTGAAAGCTGATGATTGTTTAAAAGAGGATCAATTCTTACTAGAATCACTACCATGTGAATGGTGAGCTACGAGTTTCTCCAGCTCTTTCAAATTGTCTTCTGAAGGGCGGATCTATCTGAGTGGCAGTCTGGACCTATGTCTTGCTCAGTCTAAAATACGCTTGGCAGACTGTTACCCATTTCATACCACTGTTTAGTATATCAGCTTTCCAGAATATTTAATCATTCATTGTTCCTCCAGAATGAAAAAGCAAATCTCACTTTATGGTTACATATTTGATGCATTACATATTCGGTCCTCCCCTTTTGTATTATGGATCAAGCCCATTAATCTGATGGGATCATCATGAATGGCTTCTACTTTTGCCGTGTTTTCGGCAGCCAGCTGCTCACTATTGAGGTAAATGCTAACTTTGGAAGACACCATGGGGTTAGATGCTCTTTCTTCTTGACTTTCTAATGAAGGATCTTTCTTTCTCCTTGGTTTTCTGCATTTTCCCTTGACACTGTGATCAAGTGAGGCATAACACATCTGACTGGAAGACTCCACCTAAAAGAAAATTCACTTTAACATTCAGTAGTTATCCTTGCTTTAAATTCATATCTTAAACTTCAAGTATGTCTTCACTCTAATCGTAATTCTGCCTGAAATTTGCCTAAACTAGCTGTAAAACAACTCATTAAAAGTACAAATGATTAAACTGTGGGAGAATGGAAAACAGATCAATATAAGCTAATGGTAAATGACTCATAGTAGCAATATGGAAAAATTCTTCAAGGTATCATTGGAAAGATTCTTTGTGGGAAAGAGGGAAGCTTATGTAATAAGTCTAGTTTCTTTGGGGATGCAAGACATTATTTAATCTGGCTTTCTTCTCACTTTTTTATTTTTTAGTTGGAATCCAGTTATTAACAGGCTTTGTCTGTGCAGAAAACCAAAGATGGATGATTCTTGTCTCTATATACGATCTCATTTCCAGTGCAAAATGTATGCTTTTTGTGTCTTTCCCCTGTTTTTTTGTGCTTTTCAAGCCAGACTATCAATGACTATTGACGCTGGAATGTCTAGATTTAAAAAGTTGTTCTTTACCTGCTGGAAATACCTGGTGAGAGAGTCTGAAATCCGTCCTTGTGAAATATGTGGCAATCAACTCAGGAAATTGATGCTAGGAGTGCTTCAATTACAGGAAAATTTCTTTTGAAGCTTGCATGCTTTTAGGCATAGAGGTATCTCAACAAAGTACAAATCAATAGAAAACCATCCTTCCCTGCTTAAGACATATAGATTTTGCACTGGACAGGAGAGAGCCAGTCAAACTCATGAATATCATATGATGCAGCTTATATTTTCACTTGGTTGATAACTAAACCAAATAAAATTCTTTACATTAGCCATGGCTGCGGATGCAAATTTAATTCCACATGATCTGCATGCCTGTGGCTGAGCTTTATTATTACAGGGAACTGAACTGCCTGTAATTATGCTTCCTTATTTTTGACTCAGATTGAATGGAGGGTAGAGTTTGTACTGAAATACCTTGATGAACTGAGATACTAATGCATGGTAATTTTTGTGAGAGTGTGAAGATTTTTGTTATATACTGTTATAGGATAAATAAAGGAACTCTGAGACAGACCGTGTTACCCTAATTCAGAAAATCTGTAACTAAAATTAAAGATACCTGTAGCTGGTTAACTGGTCTTTGAGGCTGGGACTTCATCTGCTCGTAACAACATTCTTCTGTAATTTATCAAAGTAGAGAAATCTTTATATTAAGACATGCTACTGAGTCTTAAAAGATCAGACCAACTAATTTTCTCTGTTAGAGAATGCACTCCCCCAGTTTGCTTTGGTAAGATGTTTGTGTTTGTTTTGAAATCACACACAGATCTCTCCCTCTAATTATAGAGAGATAAATAGCTAAGAAATTCTGACACATGCTGTGAAAATGAAAATAATTTTGTTCATATGAAGGAGAGATTTCTCATTATTTACTATATGGGTGTCATTTTAGAGTGGTGGGAGGATTTCTTGCAATCAAGAGGTAGCCACATACTGATGAATTTTTCAGTACAGGCAGCCTTTTCTTTGGCTGAGAAAGAGGTTGTGAGTTGCAGCAGCTGGTGATTAAATTCTATTGCTGAGTCTACTTCAGTTTTCTGTAAATTTGGTTCTAGTTATTTTCTCGTGTTATATCTCATATTAGCCACCAGTAAAACATATTGCTTCCTTACAGTTTTCAGACTTTTACAATGTTGCTGCATTTAAGTGGTGACTTGATTAAGTTTACGCCAACTGTGTATGAAAAAGTTGGGTTTGTTTGGGCTTTTTTTTTCTCCCTGCAGTTCAAGTGCTTTTGTTTCGCTTAGCCCCAGTTAAGGCTTGCAGAAAAAGTTGTGTTCTCTTTACTTAAATACTGCTTTAACTCTATGCGGGCTTTGAGAGACAAACCCTTGGCACATCTAGCTCTCGCTGCAGTTACACGATGTTACAGCCTTTAATGTGGTGTCTCTGCCCAGGATTGTTAACTTGAGCACAGTAAAGCCAAGCCAAGCTCTCTGCCCACCATTCAGCTGCTGGGCTTCAGCACATCTGTCAGTGTTGCTGGTGATACGTGGACAGCCACAGCACAGGACTGGTATGTGTTCGTTTCTGCCTGCTTCTGTGGGAGCACTGGCCTTGGACCGTGAGTAATATGTGGTTTAGATTGCTTTAATAGGCATGGATCAAGCTGCTGTTTCAGTTAGTGCAGCTTTACATTTAGACAAGCTCTTTGTTTTGAGATATTTGGCTGAACAGGACCATATGGACTGTAAAAAATCAAATTTGATGTGTGATTTGTTCTTATAAATAGTAGTGCAGTATGAAGGTTTGCATTTCTATCCCAAGTATCTTTTAATAATTTCAATTATATCAATAGTTGAAAAGATGTAGATTCTCAAGTTTGCCATTTGAGAAATGCAAAATATGTCAGTCATTTTTTAATCACACATTTTTATAGCCACTGAATAGACACACATTCCTAAAATGAAGCTTACCTAAAATATCTTGATTGAGATTGCCATAAACTGGATAATCTTCTGTGTGATAGCCATCATAGCTACAAGGGCAATGAAAAAATACTTTTAATTCACAGAATATGCTTTATTTAGCACCTCAATACTATATTTTAGTAAATGTTTTATGCAGATTGTGTGGGTATATCTATATATAGCAGATTGTTTGTGATCTTATAAACAAGATCAAAAATATCAGAGAGGGCAGAAATGGCAGTGTGGGTATTCTCAGGAGAGATTTGTTACCTAGCCCAGAATTGAACTCTTCTTTCCTGTAACTTCTTTAAGCACAAAGCTAATCTCTAGACAATTAAGCTACAGTTTGAGGTAGGGTGAGAAATATTAATGATCACTGAAAGGAACCCAATTCATGTCCTCTGAAACCACTCTGCAATACAAACTAAAGCACCATATGTGTCTGTTGGGATAGTGTTCTGAAAAGGTCCCCTCTTGATTCAACTAAAATGCTTCTGTCAACACAAACAGAGAAGACCAAAGCCAAGTTTGGCTTTGCATTTTTAATTGTACGTTTTGTTACCTGTTGTTACTTGAAAATGTCTCTAAGTGGGTTTGTAAGATGGGAATTGTTAGTGGGAAGCACTGTGTAACTTTTCTACTGCACCCCTATAATTACATCTCGTCAAGGGGACAAAGTCGTGCTCTAACACCGTATTCCGTGGTATTTTTCATCTGAACAGGCAGCAATAGACAAATAGAGACTTCCCAATTTCAAGAAAATTTGTAGTTGAGAATTGGTTTTGGGTAACAGGTGCAGGCTTTTGTATTTTTGTTTCAAGGGCCTTTTATATTTGGGTTGAGATGAGACTCTGTCCATCTCTGTTTTCTAGTTTCCAAGTTTGGGCTTGGTTTGGGTTTTTTTTCTGTATGGCATAAGTGGGAGAGGCTTGAAATAGGTTTGTGTAACGCATTATGAGATATCCTGCAGCTGTAAACAGACTATTTTATTGCTTTTGGATGCCATGTGTAAAGGATGGTTATGAAATGTAAATACATGTAAATTATTACTCCACGAGTATTAACTATCAGACTATAATTTGTCACTGTTTTGTGAGAGCTGAGAGTTCTTTTAAATAATTATGGAATTATTGACTTTAAGTGATAGTTAATGGTGGTTTAGCTCAATATCTTGCACTTTCAGATAAAATTATAGTATTAGCATGCAATTATTTCATTGTTGATAAAATGACTGGAGGATGTATCTCACGTGAATTTTTTTCCCTGGGTTTTTTTGAAAACTTTTTTTCCCACTACTAACATTTCCAGGCAGACTGCATGAGATATTGAATTTTCCTCTATGCCATCTTTCCAAAGCCATCTGTCATTATTTATTGCATATTTTGCCCTTTCCAGAAAGAAACTTTTTTATACAACTTACCTTGGATTGTTCTCTTCATAGTCTTTATGCATTTTAGCTGGAAAATTTGTTTTAAAAAAAAAATTAAGATAAAATGAAACTTGTTATTTTAGGATACTTCAGATAATTGTCTCAACATGCATGCTTTTGATTCTGTTTTTGAGAATACAGTTGAAAGCTCTGGTTCTCAGGATCTTCAGTCCTCCCTCTACTTTTCCCAAATACTTTTGTCAAATACAAGAAATGTTTGTGTTATGGCCCTGTGCTGTGTCTGCAAAGTCTACATTAGTTTACAGTACCCAAAAAAAGATTTGTAACACGTGATTCATTCTTGCTTTCCTCCGTATTCTGCTACTCCCTCATCTTTTTCTCTCACATTTTCTCTGTCTGGGGAGGTGAATCATATTAACATTATCAAGGGATGAGTTTATTTATTTTACTAGTTCTGCTGGTATGTCTGAAAAAGAGATCCTGTGATCCATACAGATGAAGAAACTGAAGCAGAGAGGCAATGGCTACAAAGAGATTTCATGCTAGAGCTTGATTAATAATTCAGGAATGCCTGACTTTCTAAACTCTGCTCCAGGACTCCAGAATTTACCACAGTAAGCTCCAATTCGATGAGTAATGCAGCATCAGCCAGTCTGGCCTAAACCTTGGTCAGGTTGCACAACTTTCTAACCACAGAATTGCATGCATAAGACAGGTTGCACTGGCACAATCTGTCAAAAAGTAAAAGTTAATTTCAAGCAAAACCAGAGTATGACTGCAGTCATATGAGAGACACATTGGCTTAAGAAATACAGTAGAATTCCATTATGAAAAGCAATTAGAATGTTTTTCCAAAATACACTGATAAGGCATAAAATCTGTATGAAATCTGAAATTCAAACCAGCATTCAGGAATTCGGGGAGGAGAAAATTTTCTCTAATGTATTTTCTATCAATGCATCTACCTAAAATAATTTTTAAATGGGTATATAAATAATAACCAGTTATAGGAAAAGTATATTTCCTAGGAAAGGAAATTGCAGGTATTAAAAATGTACTTTGAAAATACAAATTTAGTCAGAACTAAATTCTTCTTGTTCTGATGTATTGCCTTCAGAGAATAGATTTGGGTAGCTCTTTTTAGCAGTGGATTGGGCAGTTAGCAATCATTCCATAATCATACCTTACTCTCCTAAAAATTTTCAAAAGATAAATCCTCTGAAGTAAAATCATTCTTACCAAAATATAACTTGAAGATTCAGAAGAATCAAATTTTACTTGATATCTCTGAGCAGGGATGGCTTTAAACATTGAAACTCGATTCCTTACAAAGAGACAATTACTTACCTTGCTTCTTTTTCATACAGTGTGAAATATTCAGTGTCAGTGAAACAATCAGAGCCAAACTCAGGAAGGCCAAAACTCCCCAGACAGAGAAATGGCAGTCCATTCCTGTAACTGAGAGAAAATTTACTATTTGTGTTGTCTAACAATTTTACTGTATTCTTCATGCTTGGCCGATTTTTGCTTTCTGTAATTGAAGCTGCTATTTTGTTGTTTACTCTCTGACAGCTATTGCTATGCAAGCTAAATAATTAATATCAAAAGCAGATGCTAAATAATAAGAAAGCAACTTTAATAAACTGTTAGCAGAAATACTGTTTCATAGGAATTCAGCCAAAGATTAAGCTATTGGTTTGCCTGTAAGATGCGGTAAAAATCAGAAATTAATGAAGAAAAATGTCATTTTACTGGATAGCTTTGAAATTATTTTTATAGTTGTCTTTAAGTTAGTATTTGTAGTAAATTAAGTAAGTTCTTAGCTAAATTCTAGAGTTCATGAAATTAGTTCTGAATTTAGTCAAAACAAATTTGCTGGATGTGTCTCTGAATAATTGCTAAGACTGTAATTTTAACAATCCCTACCAAAAAAAAGTCAAAATTTGGTTATGTTTTCTTGCATTGTTTTCCAGCTATTAAAACCACTTACTTGTATTTATTTTCTTGCCTGAGAAACCAGAGGAAGTGACGGTAAAGGATAAGCATCAGCTGGGAGCTAGTGAAGCCCCAAGTATTACTTCAAGGAAAAGTTCAAATAGCTCCTGTAAAATCACTTGGTAAAAGGTGGGTTCACTTATTTGAACGAAGTCTTTTTTTGCTCTAAACTTACCACTCCTTGCAATAAGAAAGACAGGAAAGAACCCCGCTGCACGAAATCAGTTTTTTTTTCATTTAATTAATTATTTGATTAAGCTAGCTCATACAAATTTCCCATCACAAACCATGCTGAAGAAAATAACCTATTTGTGGCCGTCTAGTGCCCAAAATTATCAGCGTTGCTGCGAACGGCCAGGGAAAGCCTTTCTTGACCGAGGAAACACTGAGCCAAATAAATGAGTGAAAGGAGCTTGCAGCTTTATTCTTAACTTTCCCCAGAGGTATGTTTCATGTTCTCTGAGATTTGGAGTGTTTGAAATAAAGCCTGGTGCCCAAAACTAATGAGCTCCTCTAATAGTGCATAAAAAGAAATGTGTAGCTGGAGCAGAGCAGTCAAGAGGCTGGATTGGACGATACTGATCCTTAATGCACTTTGTTGTTTTTTGACGTATCTTGATTCCCTCAGGAAGCTGACATTTTGTTTGTTTCCTAAGTAAAGCCAAGTTAAAGGAGTACAGGAATGCACTTTTCCATGTTGCTGGCCAGGGGAGGGCAGCAATGCATTTACTCCTGCTGAGAAGACAGAGCTTTGTTCCTTGACTGACCAGGCTCCAGCTCAAAACTTTCTTACAGGTTTTACCCCTCGTTGTGCTGGTGTTGCCAGAGCTCTTTTTGTTTTGTTGTACTCCAACCCCCAGATGTTCTTATGATGACAAAACAAGATAAGCCCTGGTAGTAAAAAATCACAAATCACTTGGGCTTCTGGGATGCAGGTTTCTTTCCTGATCAGAACTCTTTTTTAAAAGAAACAAAGCAAAGCAAATAAATAATTTTCTAACAGACTTTTAACTTTTTTTGTACGTGGTACTTTCAGTGACTGTTTATTCTACTTTTTAAACTAAACATCCTGTTTCCCTTCCTTTCTACCACTTGAGTTCTCCTAGAGGTGTTTGAGAGTTCTTTTATCACTGCAATACTCCTTTCATGCTGAAAGGCACTTTTATGCAATAAGATACGGACATTCATGAGGAGAGACAACATCGTCATGGAGCAGCTATACATCATTCCAATTTTTCAGGAAAGGAATTAAAAGAATGGGAGATCCTACACTGAGAAGATGTTATCAGGGTGCATCAAAAATCACCAATCTTTGGAACCTGGTTACTGTGCAATTAGTCACTCAATATTGCATGCCACGCAACCTGTCCAAAACTACAAGTCTGTCCAGGACAAGAAATTTCAAGTTTCACTGTTGTGCCTAAATAATCAGAATCCTCTCCTTTTATCTTTCCTGATGTGATTGGTTTCCATTCTTTTCATGTTCATTTCATATTTCTTTTCCTACAAACACTTTTTCCAGGGAGCAAAAGCAGTATTGTGGCCCACGAGAAGAGAAGCACATGTAACTGCGATAGAATCACAGAATCAACTCCATTGGAAAAGTCCTCTGAGATCATCGAGTCCAGCCTGTGACTGAACACCCTGCCACTGCACCATGGCACTCCAAGTCCAGTCTTTCCTGAAACACCTCAGGGACAGGGACACCACCAGCTCCCTGTGCAGCCCATTCCACAAGCCACAACACTGCGGTTCATTAGAATAAAAAGAGTGAGCAGGTACCTAAAGTACAGTTACGATCTAACATTGCTCCTTTTTCTTCATATAGAATGTTGTCATTTATCTTTCTGATTCAGGAATCCAATTTTTGCCTGGTGTTTCCAGAGTAGAAGGAAAACTCTTAGTTTCAATTTGACTATTTTCAGCCCTTAATTGGCCCACTTTTTGTTGACAAGTATTATTTTCCTGTTTCAGCTTTTGATTGAAATTGAAAGTATTATCTGGAAAATAGTAAAAGTTGGATAATATTTTTTTTTTTTTTTTAGTTTTCAAGTTTATATTCTGTAGTATTTGAGCCATCCTACTTCTCAAGAACTTTAAAAACTTTCTAGGAAAAAAAAAAAGATATGAAACTTGGATTTCTCGTAAAACATACCAATGTTTTAAATCTCACAATCTGTAGTTCTTTCTTAAGCATGATTTAGGAAATTTCATGGGTGTGGGTAGATTTATAAAAGAACATTTAAATTTCTGCCTGGATGAAAACTACTTAGTTTATTTTTAAATTTATTTTCCACAACACTGACTTAAACATCTGCTTGTGTTTCAGTAGAATGTATACAAACATATGTGTGACTTCAGTGTATTTTTGTTTGTTTTTGCAATACTAGCTATTTGTGTGTCGGACAACACTACTTATATGGGAGAAACAACAGCAGTTTTTACTTAGCCCACAAAACCATAGTAAACACCTTGATCAGAGATGTACTGGTGATCTTCTGAGAGCTCTATGCCATTCTAACATTAGTTTCAAGCTAATCGTATTACCCAGATATAAAATATGAGAAAATCTGATTTTAAATCCTAGCTTTACAGATATAGAACTCTCAGATCTTTCCCATGTCTTCTTGTTCTTATAGGTGTTTCTGATAACGCTGCTTACATTATAACTGCATTATTTCAATATTAACTACTTTGACAACAGCAGCATTAGAGGGAAAGCTGACTGTGTGAAGAACAGTTTGTCTCCACAGATAACTACACTGCTCTCCCTAAATGTACAACAGCAGATGCAACCTCTCACAGTTAACAGGTTGTGCTAAAGACAAAAATAAGATAAGGAGACTGTACATAGTGAGTGAGAAATAAACAGCAAGTCTATTCGACTAATTATATTCCATTTTGAAATGGTGTCTTTTATTCTATTCTCTAATTTTAATTCTCATTCAAGTCATCTATTCTCAAATGGAGCAAAACTATATTAATCTTTTTTACGTAACATATAGTTAGTCCAAAGAACCCATGACACTGTATTCAGAGGCATTCTCATTCAAGTCATCAAATTGAATATTTAAAAATATTTATTGTATGTTCTGAAAAAAGTCATATGGAATAATTAGGCCACTTGGGAATAGGACACTATGATTCTAAAACGATAAGCTCAAATTTCATCAGGGTTTTCTGTGATAGGAAAACTTAAGGGTGGTAGTAGTTTGTTACAAGAAAAAATATTGAAGTATTCTTAAAGTGATGTGCTCCTCTGTGAAAGGAAAAAGTTCATTATATACCCAAGGTTTCATGAGAGGGGCAACAATTCTTGTTATATTATTAGAAGACTTTGGGATGCATGAGTGGAGAAGTAGTATATTTAATAATTATAAAGGTGACAGTATTTTGATTAACTACTATCATACTCTAATATTAATGACACATTCTTATGCTGCTGTTCTTCCATTTCTTTTTGAAAACCAGGTTAAACTTGGAGTAGCGTCCAAGTAGAACATCTATCTTAGGTAGGTTACTTCATTTGGATAATGTTTTCACTTTTCTGACTTTAGGGATGGGGTTACTCACCACTTCTTAGTATATTTTACAGTGTTATAAACTGAATGTACCATATTCACACCACAAAATACAGACAAACAAAAGACCCTCTAAATACATAGTTAATTGTGCTTTTTCTCTTTAAAAGTCTATTGACACCTTTCTCCACCAACGGAGACAAGACATGGGAATAAATAGAGTTTTCGTTATTTGTTCTTAGGTGTTCTCTTTACGGGGTTCATTATATTGTCACTGGAGTGCTGTGAGGGAAAAGAAGCAAAAAAAACCCCAACCAAAAAAACAAAAGCCTCCAAAATATTCTAATCTTTCCTGGGTGTTATTCATTTTATTCCAACTCTAAAGGTGGACATAATCCTGTGCTTACCTGTGGAGAGTGGAGCCAGATTTAACAATTCGTGTTGGGTATTTGTCCTCTTGACAACATAAGAACAGGTAGCAGAAGTGCTACGTTTTGTTCCGCCTTGCTCTAATGTATTTTGTTTAGAGAATCCATCACAAAGGAGAGCAGGGAGATAGCATACTTCTACCAGGTTTTTGTACTGAAAAGGAACATGAGGTGAGGACCATAGATACCATCTAGCTGGACATGCCACCTGTGGTATCAACATGTTATCCACAGAGGCAGATTAATTGCTAGCAGATTTATGGTGACGATCTGGGGCACAAAATGGTTTCTTTCCTTTCTTTCCTCTTGTTTTTGTCTACAGATTTGTTAAAGGTCTGTCTGTCTTTCCTCCCCCCTTCCAATTAAACATTGATATAAATAATATTTTGAACTAATGGACCTTAGAAAAAGAAACCCATTAAGAGACTGATGAATGTTAAATTAGCATTAAAAATGCTTCCACCGGTGTGAGCTTTTAATACAGGATTAATTCTCTGAAAAAGATTCCTTAAACTGCAATTAATTAGTGCACAACTAATTGCTTTGTAAGATATCAACTTCATACTTCAGAAGGGAAACAGCACATTGTAAAATAAGAAGGCCCACAGCACAGTATTTTCAGCATAAAACTAATGCCTTAATTAACGAAGGTTTAGCACCCTGAGCCACCTTCTTGGAAGACTGCTAATCTAGCATAGCGTGGTTCTACTGCTCCTATGTTTACAAGTTTAAAACATAAGGCTTACCTGGTTTTGTTGTTTCTAGGAATACTCCCCTCTCCTTTATCCAGCAGGAAATCAAGTTAGGTTGGCAGATGTTGGATACTCTTTTGTTTTGAACCTGGCAGCATGAACCTGTCTTTAGAGTTGCCGTCAATCTCAAATCCCTCCAAGGTCTTTTTTTCACCTCGTTTCTTACAAACAGGAAATGTGGTTCAGCTTTTACAAGCAAACACACATTCTCCTTCAGTGTTTGCCTCCAAGAGAGAATTAAAGTATTTATGTGTACCCTTATATTCATTATCCACCTGTCTTGCCTCAGAAGAACACGTACAGGACTATTAGTTTCATTTTTGTGATACAAACTTGCTTTTGTAATATTCATATTCACACTCTAAGTCTTCTTGGGTTTAATGTTATGTTGAATTCAACAGAAGTATTTAGATATTTCTTTAACTAAATTACAGAACTATTTTACCTAGGAGTGCTATGTGACTCTTCCTCTCTTGAAGTTTCTAAACCAAGGCTGAAAATCATTGCTGAGAACCTACAGTTTAGCAACAACAGGATTCAGAGGTATGATGAAGGAATTATATAACACTGCCAGCTCTTGAAAGTCAGGTTAGAAAAACATAATGTCATTCCTCCATTCTTTAGAATGTATGACTCTGGACAGTTGTGGAAAGAAAGGATAAATCAGGACGTGGCTTACAGTGTGTATTTGTCTTTAGAATTTAATGAAACATGTCTGTGTTTAGGTAGAGAAGCCATTTTATTCTCAGAATCAGAGTAGCTTCTTCCAGAGGAAGCTTGCACGCTGAACACTGTCAAAGAAACCTGTTATCTTCTGGTGTTTTAGCTACAGTTTGGGTTTTGGGGTTTTTCTTCAGAGCAAATGGTTTTATTTCCTACAAAGTATAATGTACAAGTAGGAGGGGGGGTCTTATGAAAAAAATGTGAATCACATTACTATGTTTGTCTTTTTGGAATACATAAACTGAAATAGCCCCCAGTGTAGTCTAAGGAGCAATGTAAAGCTCTGCTCTTCAAGTAAGACTCTAATGTGAGAAAATGTCCTCTGCAATCTGTGTTTACTTGGAATGCTATTACTTTGGATTCTTATTTTTGTATTAACTGCCTTGGATCAATGCTTAAGAAATAATTTACTGGATTAGCAGTATTATTTTTATTATTTGAACATGAAGGAACAGATTAGTCTTGATTAATATATCCCGTTCAAGTCTAAGGGTGATATAGACTCTTAACTACTCAGACGTTTATCGTAATGAAGTGACTAGAGAAGGAGGAATTAATCTGAAAATACTCAAAATGGTGGGAATTCTTATCGAAGGATACTGAACTGGGAGAGAAACTGGAGAGGGTGGAAGATGTGTATTGTAAAAAGGAAGACAGTTGCTTAGTTTCTCAGCTAAGAGCACATGGAGTAAATCTGAGATCTGCAGAGGATTCAGAATAAAATGCTTATCAGCCTGAACAAGAAGCTTACAAGAAATAAACTCCTTTGGAGATAATTAGGAGCATAATGGAAAGGTGAATACTGAGAATGCAGCGGGGGATTTCTAGGTTTGTAGTCCTGCTGGTGTGTTAATAAATTTGCTCTCCAAGAGCAAATCATTGCTGTACTGTATCAGCTTTGAATGGCTGCAAAAGCAAAGTCTATTGGAATAAATGTGAACTTGGTACGCTATTTTGGGCAACCTGCAAGAGACAGAAGGCTCTGTTAGATAGCAAGAAAATATTCGCTTCAGGCAGTAAAATCCATTGTGACTGAGGCTTCTTTTTTTCCTTTCCTTTGTATCAGTGCTACATTAAACTTAGAGAGCCAGTAGTCTGCTTACAGTGCTGTTATTCAGGATAATACAGACAAGGACAAGTCATGGCTATATTTAGAAAGAGAGGACATAAGGTAGTGCTACTTCATCCCCATCTATTGCATACAAAGGCATTTCCTCCTCTTTTTTAAGTCCCCAAGCTATAAATTCCTGGGTGCATATTCTGGGAAAGTATCTCTTTCTGCCTGCTTAACTACTTATGTGATCTTTGGTATACATATGATGCTGGTTTCTCGAGAAGAGTCTGTCTCAAGTGGACATCAGCCTTGGCTGGGAATAGCTCTTGCTACTGAAGTTCTTGGAGAAGGTAAACAGAGCACGGTTAAATATTGATGTGCACAGATGTATATGAAGGAGTGAGTCTGTACTGAAATGGAGTCAAACAAACAGTACATAAGCACATTTTGTAATGTACTCAAGTTGCCAGCAAGTTGTGCTTTTCTAAGACTGCAGAATACATGTTTAGTCTGGCTTCCTGAAGGTGAAATAAGTTGCACAACTGACAACATAATCAGGCCTCAAATGCCTACTTTCTCTATTACTACTGAAATTACAACCTTTCTTTGAAAAATCATATCATTTTCTATGCTAAGTGTTGTAGTGGAAATCCCCTTGAAAAGAATGTAAGAGACACTGTTTGTAGTAGGAGTCTTGAAAAAAAATAGGTATTCTTGCAAGATGTAAATTATATTTCTGTTTGAAATGGAAATCTATTTTTAGTAATTAAATTTCAGAATTTTCTGGGCAAAGAAACTACAGCAGAAATGTTTTTAATTGGGTTTATGCTGAAATGGAGCCTGCTCTGGTTCTAGTCTCACAAACATATTGGAGAAGTAGAACTGTTCTTTTAAGCTGAGCATGTGACTCTTTACTTGGATGTCGGGTGCAGACCTGGTGCTACTTGTGCTGTGAACACAAATGAGCAACAGTGCTACAGGAGAGAGGTTGGTTTAAAATAGCTGCCAGAAAGAGTGAGGCCTTTCAAGTGCGCTTCAAATGCTGCAGAGAGCGCTTCTATCTCTCACAGTGAATTTTGTACTCAATGATAAAATTAAAAAACTAATCAGGGTCCTTTGTGCATTGTAGACAAGCCTGTCTTTAATCACCACTTTACTTAAAAACAATGTTAAGCAGAATGCTATCTCATTAACTGCCCCTGAAATTGTGGCTATTAAAAGCAGTATCATGGGTTTCCTATGGGGAAACCACTGGGTGGTTTTTTTCTGAATGCTACAAAACCTTATTATCAAGGACGACAAAGAGAAAAATTCTTATCTTGATAATTCTGCACTGACAAATTTCCATTGAAATCCAACACTGCATACTTGTGCAGCTTTGGGTGGGGTTTTCTGTGCTGCACACTTTGAGATAGCAGAGCAGTCCTTGTGTACTTAGCAGAGAGAAAACAGAACAGATGCCACTTCATTCAAAACCTCCAGAAATAAAGTGTGGCTTTTCCACTGACTTCACTAGATTTTATTTTCTGTTCAGATAGACACTGTATCCTGAAAGAGATGTAATCTCTAGTGATTTTTCTTTCAATAACCACAAGAAGAATGAATTTCCTGTTAAAGTGCTATAATCCATTTACCCAGTTTTAGGATTTTTTTAGTTCCTTCTTGACACACTTATACAAAAGTGTGGGCAAATACACTGGGCAGCCAAAGGCCTGGCCCTGCAACTATTCCTCATGTGAGACATCCTAGTGAAGTCAGCAGGCTCCACTCTGTGCTTGGTAGCAAGCTTACAACTCTATCAACTTTGACCAAAGTGCAAGAAGAATTTGTGAGCAGGATAGCGACTCTGAAATACTGAGCTTGTTCTTTTAAAAGTTTCTTGGGACTACCACAAGCATGTCCATGTGGCTCTGTTGGACCTAGTGTAGAAAACCCAAGCTCGTGTACATATGGCCTGAAGCCTCGTGGAGAATCACCCTGAACAGTCTGAGTCCTTTGCTATGGCCTGAGCTGAGAAACTGACTGCTCACTTGTCTTCACTGCTGAAGTGATGAAGCTGACTCCTGCCCTGCAGTGTGTCCTTAACCAGCTCAGCCTTCATAGTGGACTTTCTCATCATGGCTAAGAGAATGTCAGAAGCTGTCCTCTGTGTTCCAATGAGTTAAACTTGTTCTACCTTGAGTGAAGTGCTCCCAGCCACAATTCTGAATTAAAATAGCCCTTACTTTGGGCAAAACAACTCCTGCGCTCTACTGAGTGACTGGTATTCCAGGTAATGAATTCTTGTTACTCAGGATGCTGTCTCTGCATTTGAACACTGTCTCTTTCACCACTTTTTGAAGCCTGTATTGTCACAGCATGGTTCATGTTGGCCTGTCCTTCTGGGCACAAGAAAAATTCTGAGCTCTTTAAAAGTGGATGGAGACCCAGTCTAGGCTGTCTGGTTGAGGGTTCTTGTTAGAAGTCAGACTCTGATGTGTATGTGAATGCTCCCACCTCACTTTGCCATGACATTGCAGGTGAAAGCACTTGAACTACATTTCTCTGAAATCTCCTCTGCAATCCTTCCTGAATTTTATCCAGAGGGACACTATTTCCCTCATATGACACAGTTGCCAGGGGCCAGTAGGAGAACCGCTGAAGCAGAAGTAAAGTGCAGGTCATGCACATGTCTGACAAGTCAGAAACAGTGACAAGGAAATGAAAAAATATATGAGCCTGCCTCAGGATTGAAAATATTTACCAGTAGGCCAAGGCACCTCTGCAGTGCAGCTTAATGACTGCTTTGATCTAATTAGTGTGCATGTAGGTTAAGAGAAAGATTTGAAATAATAACTGTGAAGCTAAGCTAAGCCTTAAAAAGTGGTCAGTGATGTATTGGAGTAATGAATTTGAACTGAATCACTTAACTACTGAACCTTTCAGCTTAACAGCGTTGTGGTTGCATCTCTATTTAAAGAAGTTTCTGGTAAGCAGATAAAAGCGCTCGTCTTGCCACATTCACGGCTGTTAAAACATTGTTTTCTTACTACTTCCTGTTGAGCAGCACATTTGGGCACAGCAAAGCGTGTGCTGCTTCTCTTGTAGTTTAAACTGTCAGAGACTTGTTAGCATTTACAGAAAATAAGAACACAGGTGCGTGGAAAATGGCTGTCTTGTCCCACAAAATGTTGGAAGCCTATGAAGTGACTGTCCCACACTGGCATGTACATTTTGGCATTTCTCAGAGGCCAAAGTAGGTACTGTTCCAGGAGTTTTCTTTGAGCATGAGAGTCTTGTATTAAAGTGTCTGTGTGAAGGAGTCAGGGCACAGCCAGAACTTCTGTCTCCATGTGAGAGATGAAAAATGCAGTCACGGACCCCTTTAGGTATCGTGGCTGATCTTACTCTGTCATGCACAAATGCCGCAGCTGCAAAGGGAGCACTTTGGTTTGGAACTAGATGATCTTTAATGTTTCTTCCAAACCAAACCATTCCATGATTCTATGACAAGTTTTTCCAAGAGAATTTTCCCAAGAGAAATGTCATGGCACATTTCACTAAGCTTCCTGGTTAACAAGACCATATTCCTTCAGAAGTCTGGTATTGCCCAAACACTGATAGGCTCTAAACAAGTTCTGTTGTGACTACCTTGAACTAGAAAAATAATCCCATTACTTCAATTTTTGTTTTGTTTATAATCTAGGATACTAAAGTTCTTTTTATTCATGTTCTGTCCTTAATAACTCTTATTTTGAGTTGGGTTAAGAAAGGTGTTTTTCTCTTGTATGAAACATGCTCCTCAGGAGTACTTTCTGTCTTCTTTATTGTGTGTGTGCAGCTCCCACTTCTACAGTTGACAACTACGAAAGAGTTGCTTTGTGTGCTATTATTGGCGCCAAGAAATTCTTGCAGGGTTGCTTAGTCAGTGCTTTATTTGTAGCACTATCCAGGGATGAAGAAATATTTGCGTGAGTGGATTTTCTCTTTTTTATAATCTAAAGGACAAAATTACTTAATATTTAAAGGTGATAGTCAATTGTGTGATTTGGGTGCTATTTAGAGATTTCTGTTCAGATACTGAGGTAACTGATGTGTAAAATAAGATGCACATCCTTCTACATCACCAGTGATGTACATGTGTGTGTAGGTTCAGTTCTCCATGTCAGATATGGCCAAGGGGAATGTCTCAGTTTGAGAAGAAGTGAGTTTTTTGGGAAGTTTTAGTCAAACCAATCAGTGGTCAGATTTGAATATTGACACCTGGTGTGACCACTGAAGACATGGATCACCTCTGAGAACACAAGGGCTTAAAAGCAGAGCATTCCCAGAGTTCAGATCTCCTTTGTTCTGGCCACGGGAGAGTGCACACCTTCCCTCTGCCCAGCCACAGGCTGGGTGGGAGAGGGGAAGCCATGAAGGCCCAGGCTGAGGTAGGCCGGAGCCCCGAAGAGAGAGAGAGAGAGAGGGTGGAAGGGAATGGAACCAGGCCAGCCCCTGCAGGATGAAGGGGTGGAGAGACACTGAGATGTCTTTTGTTCCCCCCCACCAGAGAGAGACAGACAGAGAGAGAGAGACAGAGAGACAGACAGAGACAGAGAGAGAGAGCGAGCGAGCCTGTGCCGGCAGAGGAGGCGGCAGGGGGGGTGATGCCCAGCATGTGGGAGCGCCACCGTGAGATCTCAGTGCCCTGAGGGCAGCGGAGCTCGGACTTTTAACCCTTTCCTGGGTGAAGGGAACTTTGTGAAACATTAGTTCTCCTGGCTGGTGGTTGGAGAGAGAAGACAGACAGTCTGAGACCTGAGATGTTATGAGGAAGATGGGAAGAATCCGCGGTGGGAGGAGATGATAGAGTGGCTTTTGGCTGGACTTTTCTTGTATAGCCATAGACTGAACCAAGTGGCCTGTAATACATGAGACTGCATTTAGGGGGATGTGATGGCCTGAGCCAAGAGAGGGACCTGCTGTAATGACACCATATAGAAGAGTGAACAGAGGAAGATGAGGAGGGTGTGTTGGTGCCCTCTGTCTTCAGGGAGAAGAGCTCTGATCTCGAGACCCTCGGCCCCAGGGGATGAGAAAATGGGGGGGACTGTTGTCCTAAAAATGAGACATGGCTGGTTTTTGGCACCCAGCCAAAGAAGAACCCTATGAGCAGTTTCGGTCCATGGACGGTGGTGAGAGCACTGTACATGGAAGGAGGATGTCACAATGGCAGATTTTCTCTGGACAGTGCCATGTGTGACAAGGAAATATGGGAGGTTTCAATTGTGTTTCGTGGGAAGGACTATGGTACAAGAGAGACTCCTCTCTCCCCTGATGGACTGAGAATTGATTATTTGAGTGGGGATAACTTGATCAGGCTTCCAAGGTTTTTGTCTCACTGTGGTTTGGTGGAAATTGGGTGGGAGGAGGAGGAATGTTTGGAAGGTTTTAATTCTGTTTCCTGTGTGTTCCAGTGATTTTAGTGTAGGTTAATAAAGTTTTTTTCCCCTCTCTTTCTAAGCTTGAGCCTGCTCTGCTCTGTTCCTGGTCACATCTCACAGCAGTTATTTAAAGAAAATATATTTTCATGGGGGCACTGGCATTGGGCCAGTGTCAAACCATGACAGGGAACAAAGATATTGTGGCTGAGATGGGAGTTGAATGACTTCAAAGCAGCCAGCAGTGCTATCCCTCTACATGAGCACTGCAGAAATAGATGGCATTTCCATCTTGAAAACTGGCTGTCATTTTAGCAGAAAGTGTGCCATAGCTGTGTAGCTCATAGAATACTCCTTAGGTCATGCTCTGCAGCTGCTGAAAGATTTTTCTCAGTGGAGCTCAGAAGCTTGATGGCAATCCCTTCAAGCAGAGGAGGCAGGTAGACCAAGCCATTTTCCAACCTTTCCTACACCTCTCTAATAAAGAGGTAGTACGGTTTTAAGTAGTATAGGGGGTAGAGAGGAAAATGGATTAAATTCTGTACCCATACCTCAGCGAGGGACCAAAAAAAGTACCAGCATGCCTGATGTTTCAAAGCAAAGTGAAACAATAATGTTAGTGTTAGTATTTGATCTTTGTGCACCGAGCTTTATTTTCTTCTCAGTACATAAATAAATGTATGCTTAAAACTGTTCATCTTTGCTGTGACTCAAGCATCCTAGATAAAGCATCAGTTTCAAACATTGCTCTACCCTTTACTTGACGTTAAACATTTATTAGGAGTTAGAGCACCATGCTAAAATTGAGAGAAGAGTCTAAATTATTTTCTGTCAGTTTGGAAAACAATTATCCATTTTAGCTGAACAGTCAACAGGCTGGGTTTTTCAGCTACTTGGGGAGGAGAAAATGTGGTGAAGGCTGATAATTCTGGTTTGTGTCTTTCTCCTACTGAATGCTTTTATTCTGTGTACGAAACCATGCACATCATGACTTTACATCAGGGGACAGACAGTTCACAGAGGGTCACTGGATCACACAGAGATGACAGGTTCTGATGTGCTTTACACTAGTTTTCCTGGAGTCGTGCTCAGGTCAGCACCAATAGCAAAACTGGCGTGCAAAGAAAAGCTGGAATCTTCTCCATATGTGCGTGACTGGTTTCCTTTTAACCATTGTTAACTTCCAGTATACATCAGAAGTTTGCACTGATAACACTGTTGAACAAACGTGCAATTTTGACATCAAAACCCAGTTTCTTTCTCCACAACTGGAGGCTAAGGAGTTTCTTTTAAAGAAACTGTTGATAGATTCTGTTTTTTTCAACAGGGAGGAAAAAGCTCTGAGGCCCCACTAAGTTTTCTATGTCACTGGTTAAATGTATAATTGGGTGCATGATTCATACGCTAATGCTGTGACTTGAAGCTAATTTTTTCCCCTGCTATCATATAATGGAGTTCTATATTTTAATGTGCCTGCTTATTTTAGGCAATGAAATCCAGAGACAAACCATACAAAAAAAATCTGTACTGAAGTGCTTTTTAAAACCTGGTATTATTACAGGACTTTCTGTCTTTGAAATGCATCAAAACTCTTCGTAAAGTGAAACCAATAAATACTGTGCACCATTTAGAGCATGGTCTTACACCTTACCTTGAATTAGAATCCACACCTTACCCAGCAGCAGCTCTGTGAGGTTGTTCAAAGCCATGATGGAAGAGTGATACCTACTGAGGAATGCAGGTTGGCTTCTGCTGAGTGC
Organism: Promerops cafer; assembly: GCA_013398275.1. Taxonomy (NCBI): domain Eukaryota; kingdom Metazoa; phylum Chordata; class Aves; order Passeriformes; family Nectariniidae; genus Promerops; species Promerops cafer. The sequence goes on along the minus strand of VZSE01004122.1, from coordinate 2,630,736 downwards.
AGGTAATTACACACAGTTTCCTTCACACACAATGGAGTAACATTTTTCTCTTTGCACAAACAGATCTGTGGTAAATGTGCAGAGTCTTGGCTCTGCATTTCCTTTGAGCATTACTGTATTTGCGAGTTCAGGTCCCCAGTGGCTTGCTGAGATCATTAATTCATGTCTAATTTAGTACTAGAGAAATCTGAAGATTTAATGCATTTATAGATAAATGTGTGCAGGTTTTCAGGAAGGGTGTGGTACTAAGTCTTCCACAATTCCTGGGGTGAGGCAGTTCCTACCCTACCTAACAGGCTTGTGGTTTATAACATGACTTATTGTATCAACTCAGAAATATTTCCCTGTGACTGTAGAGAGCCTGACAAAGTAACTATGAAATACTACCTGTACTTCTCACTTTGATGCCAGTGTTTTTAAAGAAGTCCTATAGATAGATGATTTAGATGGTTAAATTTCAGGTTTGGAGAGGCAAAGGAGGGAGCAGAGCACTGTTATCAGGCATCTTGCTAATGTGTGGCTGGCAGTACTTACAGTGCCATCCTTTTATGTCTCTGCTTTTCTTTTGTGACACCTGCTGCTTTGAGCATCCTGGTCCTGTGGTGGGTGAGGGACTCCCCCTGGGCTTAGCAGCTGGCAGTTTGCTATGGGAAGGCTACATTTTGAGCACTGTCTTTCCTGACATGACTTGCTTCCCTAGCTGTAGAGCAGAGCTGGGGTGTCTCTCCTGCAGTGATTCACAAACGAAAGCTGTGATGACAGCGAAGCATGTGATGGGAGACAACTGGGCAAGGTTGTCTTACCTCAGATGAGAGACCTGGCAGCCTTAGTAGGAAAAAGAAGAGAGGCTTGGCTGCATGCATGAGCCTTTAGCAGCATGTCACTGGTGTCTCCTAATACAAGGTGGAGGGGAGTGCGGGCAAATCTTTTAAACTTAGAGAATGCTGACCAGGTTGTGAAGTGTCACCTATGAAACTAGCATTTCTTAGAGCCAACTAGTTTCTTGAGTGGTCAAAGAAATCCTATCTCACTTCAGGGTTATTTTGTACAGATCAGCCATATCCTTCCCTTCCCTCACCAGCACACTGAGGCTGCCAATTAATTGGCAGCTGCCTCGCTGCAGCTCAGATGATGATGTTTGTTACCCTGGAGTGGAATCAATACCTGTGTGCTTTATATCCAATGCCTGTGATTTCTGGCAAGCATAATGACTTTTCTGCTAGCTTAACCCTAACTAAGATTTAATTAGAGGATTTTAAAATGGTAAATACATCCATCTGTCCTGTGCAAAGACTTTCTTATGATGATAAGCTGAGCAGCCAGAGCAACACATCCTTCCAGCAGACATCTGTGTTAATTTGGAGAGCTTTTCAAGCTCCTTTCTTTCAGGTCAGATCTGTTCTCAGCTCTGCATTCATCTTTCTACCTTTAAGAATAGAACCTGTCCCAGTAGAATCTTCCCAGTGCCAGTAAATTCTCATACTCTTTTGTTACCATTTCCTCTTCCCTCCTCTGTTCAAAGTGTGTCTTATCTAGAGGAAGCAGAGCATGGAGCGAAAACAAACAAATTTATATGTTCAGTAAACATCAGGTCAAGACACATAATTCAGTTTACCACAGGGTGGCATTTCTGAGTGAGGTATTTACAGTACAGAAAGGGATTTTTTGGTCTATCAGATACATGGCTTCTGTTGGGAGAAAAATACTGGGGTTTGTGTTACTTCATTAGAATAATGAATGAAAAAACTGAGTGCCAAAGCTGTATTTATCTTCATGCCATATTCAGCGCTTTCTCAAGGCAAATATTCTAGCTCAGAAAGAAATCGTGAAAATGCAGACTGAGACAGCAAGTTCCAAAGTCTCTGTGCATGCTTTCCAGCAACACATTTTGAAGCTGAATTCCTTTGCTCTCAGGAAATTCCTTGGGTTATGGCTACTTGAGTTGAACAATGACTGTTACATCAAAGGTTGAATGGGATCATGAGTCTTACTGGAAAGGACAACTGGGCAATACTGCAGGGAAAAGAAGGGCAAGACTCAAGATGAGAAAGAGGTAAAAAATAAAGATAGACACGTGGCTAAAAAACACAGAGCAGAATTCTAATCGTATCAGTAAAGGATAGATAACAAAGGCCCCGTGATGTGATCCATACTTCATTAAAGCACCCAGAGGCATTGAGCCTCAGATGATGGTGCTAAGCTCTGTGGTGGAGCTCTTGGACAGCATCCTTCCTGAAATCTTTGGGAGCCCTGCTGCAAGAGCAAAACTGAGCCCTTACATAAGGACTGTGCCAGGTCAGGGGCAATAGATAATGGAGATATAAACCTTATCCATTTATGTGACAAAATATGTGGGAGTGTTGAATCTTGCGACTACATTCTTCTTCCCCTCACCTGCTCTAAGGAAATACTGTGCCTCCTGCCAAGGACACAGAGCAGGCTCTACACAAAGGCAAAAGAATAACAACAAACAAACAAAGAAAAAAAGAGTAGCTTTTCTGGGTTTAAAAACAGAGCAGCTGTGGAGAAGTTAATTCTTGAGGAAGTCTTAATTCTCTCTGTGTGGTTTGCTGTGGGTTACCTTCAGTGCCAGACATTTAAAGACTCAATCTCAGGCCTCAGAGGAACACCTCCTGACCAGGTGTGCTATGGAATTAAGGCAGCAGTACAGGTTACAGATACCCCCTTGATATTTGGGGATATTTTGGCTGGGGGTGAAATTTTTGGCTCATTTTGTTTATTAGTTTGTTTCCTCTCTGGTGGGGAAACTCATGGACAAGTACTGCAGTGTATTGCTACTTCAGTGATGTCAGTGCCACTTCTTGTGGTTTGTGGTCTTAGCACTGTTGTTGTGGACTGGCTGCATTTTGCAATATTCTTAATAAATTTACATAATTTCATACAACACATTGTCTTTAGAGCAATTTCTAGGGCCAGACTCAGACGGAAGCCGTGAAGAAAAAGAATGCTGTTTATAGAATTCTATAGACTTAAAAGGCAGCACAGAAAGGACAGAGTTCTTTTCCAGAGTGCATCATTTATAGCACTTTCATGTAAGTGTGCCAGCTTCCTTGATTTATGTGTATGTATATTTGGAGTTATTTTCTTCCTGTTATCCCAGAAATTGATTCTCTTTCGTCATGCCTCTGAGCCTATTTACCGACCGCGTGATATTCCGTCACCTGCCTGAGTTACAATGAATATAGTGGAACAAATGCCCAGATGCTCCATTTCCAGAGTAAGGAAAGGGCATTTGTGCCTGCCTGTGGAGATGAGGACAGCTGGTTTTGCTGCTGGATAGGTCATGCATGTCTCTGTTTTGGATATCAGAAAATGAGATGGTATTTGTGCAGCTTTCTTAGGATGTGTCCTCCCTCATTCTGCACTTGGAAATTTTATCTGAATGTGACTGTTTGCAGCGTTTAGGATTCTGGGAAGCCTAATAGGAGTAAGTGGTGTTACAGAGGTGTGCAGGGTGGTTTTCATGCACCTCCAATGTGCTAAATTTATATGCTGGCTATAAACACTGTGCGCCCACAAGCACTTGTAAGAGGTGGTGTTGCTCTGCTGCTCAGGATAACCATGGACAGAAGCATGGTGAGATGCCTTCAGAAGCACTTACAAAAGAAGCACTTACATTAGTATTTACCAAGTGGTAGCCTTCCAGAAAGGCACAGAAATCCTGCATGTTCTCTGCCTCCTTTGGTTATTTACCATGACAGATAATTCTAAAGTTCCTGACTAAACCCATTGAGCACTAATATGACTATTGTCCAGCCACCTTAGAGGGAAGAAGGTCTGGCAATTTAAGGAGATGAAGAAGGGTGTGTGGAAAAAGCACTTAGAGATTTCTGCCCCGGGCATAACAGCACTGTGCTTAGAAGTAACCTCTGAGAGAATACGAAGAGCACCATCTACTGATGCAGAAGAAAATGAACTATTTGTATACAAAGCCTTTATTTTTTTTCTTTTCCTTCTCCTTAGGCAAGTTGTTGATGGCTTTCTGAATGCAGACTTCAATCTGGATTTTGATTGTCACTAGCAAGATATTTTAACTATTGACTCCCCTTGCTAATGCTGGTGATAGAGAAGAGGGTGTGTTTGGACATGGTCTGTTCTGACACTCAGCAATCCCATCTAAGAAGGGGCCTCATTAGCAGCCTTGATATGCATAGATATGCACGCCAAATATATCAGCTGCCTGCCTAACCCTTATTGTAATGGTAGTTGCTTTCAGTATCAGCTTAGAAAAGCATGTTGAGCTGCCAGAGACCATCGATCTCTTTTCAGTGCCAGCTCCCTTCAGCTTCCTAGCTGAGAGCTGAGTGATTTGTGACAACCTTACCTGACAGCTTTATGTGCTCCATGCTTGGAACATTCCACAACCTTTAGGCACTTGACACTGTCACGGTTTGTTGTGCATGGGAGTGCAAGGTCCTGTTGCTGTCAGCCCCTAGGCAGACCGTGCTGTGTTCACCTGAGAAATCTGAAATCATCTAAAACTGAGAACACACTTTTTGTTCCTCTAGATCTCAGTCAGCCTGACCTGCTCCTCCTCTGCTAGGGAAGACTAACTCTATATTCAATCTTGTTTCCTCATCACTGACTAGTGTTCCATCATCACAGCCTCTTTTTCAGTGTTAGATTGGGCATGAAGTTGCATCATTCAGAATCTCAAGTTAGTTAATTTAAGTTTGCCTTAAGGGAACTCTGACAGGAACGATTAGACCTGCACAGATACCTGTGTCTCAGATGTTGTAATCTTTCTATCCTGTTACTGCCTGATGATGTATGAAGAGCGGCCTTGCTTCCTATTTTACAGAAGCACAGGGCTCTCTCTTTTGTTGTACACCAGCACCACTTAGTGCTGAGATGTTCCAGAGGTCACTAGTAGAAAAATATGTTTATTTATCATCATATTCAATTTCTAAGTGAAGCCTTCATTTGTGAGGCTTTGTATTTGTATAGCACTTAACTATTTTTTGCTCTGTCTTTGCTTTTTCTTCCCTGCCTACCTCCATTTCATAGAAATTACAGTATCTTTTCCTACTGGAGCAGTATATTTGCAAGTACACAGCTTATTCACTGGAGTCTAGGGTACAATTTATGTCTTGGGCCACCCTTTCTCAGCTATCAGCCAGTAAGTTCTAAAATGATAGATCCAGAAACAGTTGCAGTTAGAAATTTAAAGATTCTGGGTGTTCTGCATTTCTAAATTTCATAAAATCTAGTAGGTATGAACAGATTGAATGAAGTCAGAATATTAACAAGGGAGACAGAATCTTAGAACTTATTCTCTTTGGTGAAAAAAACACAAAAGTGATCTTCAGATCTTCCAAGCTACCAGCTTGGAGTTGGTTTTAGTTTGTTTTTTTTTCCATCCATTAATCAGCTGATTTAGTAGAGGGATTTTCTTCTTACCTTGTTTTACAGAAACTGAACAATCTGGTGAGTTTAGTTTAGTGCAGATGATTACAGAGAGGGGGTAAGGATCTTTTTACCTACTTGTGTCCATTATCTCTGAACTGAATAAAAAACCATATCTGGAACCATAGTAGCATCTCGTTTCCTAGGAGGGAAAGGGACAAGTAAACCACTGAACCATTCAGCTCTTCTGAACATGTTCTTACTAATGTCAGAGGAATGTAAGACTTGGATCAAGCTACTGCTTCCTTACCTTGCTCTGAGATACACACAAACATGAGCAAAAAGAAATATGGAAGACTTTTATGCATCATAGGCTTATACCAAGATACTTATATCCAGATACTTCTGGCACCTTGCATGTATTTAAATGTGACACTTTGAATACAGGCTTGACATGTGTCATAGCAAATGATTTCTTTCATTGTCATGGAGAGCGTTTGGTGGTGTCTTTCTGAACAAGAAAACTCCAGCTAATGCTTGTTTGCAAACAGTGCCTAGGACAAGCTGGGGAGGGGAGCACAGGACACCTGAGCAGAGCTCCCCTACACAATAGGCAGCAGACATTGGTTTTTTGTGGCACACCAGGTTCTAAATGTTTGGACAAGGACAATATCCCGGTGTTTTGATGGCAGTTTTGAGCACCAGTAATCTCCATAGTCCTCACCAAAAGCCTCCTTGGCCTGGTACTCATGTGTAGTAGAAAACAACAAGGTACAGAGATGACAGCTGCAAAAGGGCAGCAAGATCTTTGGGATCAGGGCACAGGGGAGAAGGAGACTCCTCTCATGTGATGTGCCCAGCAGTCTGCATCAGTGAGGGACTAGGGCCTGAATACCTTCATCTAGCACGAAAATGCATCAAGCTGAGGAAAGCACTGACTCTTTTTATTTCATTGTGAAGGGAAATACGTTCAAAAATACTGAATAACTTACTATGAAACAGCCCTTATGCTTATATAATTATTTCTTTACACCTGGTTTTGACTATTGTCATACCCTCTGTTTTTCATACAAGAGTGGGGAAGTGTGGAGATACAACAGTGTAAAGTTTCTAAGTTTGTCACAGTTATCTGGCAAAACCTGCCAGACAAAAGCATCATTTTCTTGTTCTATGCTTCATTTAGGCCATTTTCTTATTTTATTGTAAGACTTTATTGCAGATTCCTGTCCACGCAGCAAGTGAACTGAAAGAAGACTTTTTGCTTCTTTTTTCTGTACTAAATAATTTGCTAGTAGTGACTGATTTGTCTAGTAAAGAAAATCAAATGGACAATCGATGACAGTTTCCACAGCTAGAGGAATTTAATATTTCACAACAAAATATATTTAGGACCAGAAACTGATCTCCAGATTGAAGATTTTTGTGATCTATATTGTTTTTTACAATGAATAGCACAGCTATTGTATCTTTGTATATTGACTAGGAAAAATTAATGATATAATTCAATTTTTAAAACTGTTTCAGTATCCTAAAAAATGTGTGTAGGTAAAAAAAAAAAAAAAAAAACAAAACATTTTTGGGGGCCTTTTTTACTTTGCATCTCTTTCTTCAGGTTTGAAGCTCAGGCAGATCTTGCAGCAAATATGATGTTTCAGGCACAGCAGTGTGAAATAATCTACTTCATGACACTTCTCTTCTGTAAAATTCAAGGGTTTGGTCTTAAACTGCAAGGAAAGATTTTACATGTAAGATTCAACACTCCAACACAGTAAGGCTAAACAGAAATACAAAAGTGTTGTAGCTGTGTATATGTCATTTGTTCCATGCCAATGGCTCACAAAACTTAAAATTTTGTCTTGAACTTTCTCTAGGAATTACTCTTCTTTTATTATAATCTACTCCTGGGAAGTTTGGGGAACAAGTAGGATAGTGAGACCTTATGTGTCATCTTGGTTTTGATGTTGCTTGTTTGTTTAGTAGTAATTCTAATACTTTGATGGATATTTTCCTTTGTATCTAGGGCCAAAAATGTCGAGATAAAAAGAGCCCTATTTCAAGGAATTCCCAGTTGCTGCCGCACATGAAGTTTGTGCACTGCCTATGCAGGCACAAAGGTAGGAGGGGGAGCAGGGGGTGCCCTGGGAGGCGAGGCAGAGGTGACTCCCCCATCAGAGTTAACAACTGATCTGACAGCTGATCACTAGCAGCATGCCCATGGTTTGCATCAGCACTGGGACCTTACTTAACCCGTAAAATCCACTGAGCATTCAACACTGCCAGCTCTTCCTGAGCCACTGTGGGGACACAGCCCTGCCCTCTGCCTTGTGTGTGCCCTGTGGGGACAGTTTGACCTTCCTGTGGGGGTCCGAACTGGCACAGCCCCGGTGAGCCCAGCCCAGGGCACGCTGGAAGCACAGCTGCTGCAGGGACACAGCAGGGCTCTGCCAGGGGTGAGTCCGTGGATTTGCATCTCATGGCTAGCAGTAATGACCTTTACAGATGTGTGTACCCATGATAATGCCATTCTCTTGTGGTGTCAAACTCAGCATTGGCCAGTTTTATATTTACCCAATGACTATACGAATGGCAATATGCACCTTTTTCTGTTTGAGTAGCTCATCTAGAAAGATCACAAGTGGAGGTGGTAACATTCACTATATGAGTTTTGTTCCAAAATGTCACCTTAAATGAGATCTAAAATTTTCATTAAAATTGTTTTGATATTTCATTTTTAATTGCTTGAGCAAGTAGTTCTTGAATACATTCTTGAATCTCCTGTTTCCGAACCATGTCACCATATATTTCTTCCTTTAAAAATTGTGGATATATAGTATGTAGTTTTCAGAAACTCATTTTAAATGGTTGGCTTTTTGTCCCCTTTGGAGTCAAAACTTTGTGAAACCTTGGACTCCTTCAAAGGACAAAGTGTATTGTAGCTAAGACTAGTCAGACTAATGTGTCACCACAGTGTAACATGTTCTTCTGAGTTTATTATCAAAACAACTTTTATTACTTCGAGTGGATCTACAGAGGAAAATGAGAACACTAAATGGAACAAGGACTGAAGAGACAGGAAGCTATGAAACAAAAATAATAGATCTATATAAGGGAAGTGGAAAAATATGTGGCAAGGAGCAGTAATTAGGGCAACAAAAGACATATAGCCAAACAAATAATAGAACTGAAGATATCTGAATGAAAGGGGACGCCTTTCTAAAAAAAGAAGACCCTAAAGCAAAAGGCAAGAAAGGTTTTCTTAACACTGTTGAAATGAGATGTGAAGAGATGTAGGGAGAGAGAACTGTGGTGAATTCATAAGGAAAGGAAGGTGAGTGGAGGACAAAAGGGAAAATTTTCTGTTGATGCTTTAAGCAGGTTCAAGCTAGATCTTCAGGGGCTGGAACATTTCCATCCCTTACTGCAGCAAGCATGTAGGGTAGCTGGTTAGCACCTCTGAGATGTGAAGTGACTTGCTGAGGACTTCAGTCAGCTGGTGTCTGCTGCCTCTCCACTGTTCAAGATGCTGCCCACCTCTGCATGCTAATAAATCTCAACAAGCCTGAGGGCCCCCTTATGGAAAATGCTTTTATGGGGATATTAAATAATGTGCGTAGCAGTCAGCTCCCAGAGAAAAGCTCTGGGACTCTCTGTGGGCAAGGACAGTGTCTCAGAAAGCACAAAGGGATTGCTGAACACAACTAGGCAAATTAGAGGAATTAGACAGTGCTTTAGAAGATGAATGCCAAAGGTATGACAAAAGGTCATTGACCTTTCATGATATGCAGCACTTGTTAGCAGCACTGCTACACAGTGAATTATCCTTTCTACATGTCGATTGCCTGACTGGCTGATAAGTCCAATTGAACCTTTGCAATTCAATCCAATTCAATTCACTATACCCTCTTCAAATCTTAATTCTGACCCCTACTCCTACCCCCTATTTCAGCTGCATAAGAAATAAGTGAGGCTAAAGCCTATATTTAATTTTCATGCACCAATTAAAGTCTATACTGTGCAGACTCCTTGTATCTGTATTTTTGATAGTGAAAGCAGTGTGTGGCTGAAGATGTGGTGTTCTGGAAAATTAGTTTCCTCAGGAGGGTCTTGGCAGCAGGGTTCCAGGCTCCATATTAACATCTCTCAGCCAGTGCCCTGGACCTTAGCCTTTTTCCTTTTAATTCCTGAGTAATTTAGTTCAAGGAAGACAGTGAGAAATCAGCTCCTTTCTGAAGGTCCAGAGGAAAACAACTGCAAGAGCTCCAAGTAAATCCAGGTCAAATTCATTTAGCAGCAGCTACACAAAAGATATAGGGAGTTGTTTGGTGGGTTCATAAACTAACTGCTGGTGCAAGTACCAGCAACAACTGTACAGAGAAGAGTTATAATGGCAGTTCTAGGCTAAAAAAGGGATCTAATTCACAAGTCCTTCACTATTGGGATTCTGAGAACATGTGAATCCTGCTTCCTCCTTCACCCACATTTTTATTTTGAATGACAATTTGTAATTAAGGAGTAAACTGGCTTGTGCTAAAGACAGCAGGCTCCAGGAGGTCTGGTGACAGGATACCCCAAACAGCCAGAGCAGGGTATAGCACAGCAAACAATTTCCCCCTTCAGTGAGCTATTTTGAATTCAGGAAAGGTGGGATGTGATCCCCTGAAATACTAAATATTGAATTCAGGGCAAGTGGTATAATTTAAGATTAACTCAGCCATTATGATATCTCATCATTTGGTCAGTACTGGTAACCCAGGACTTAAATATTCTTAAAATAGTTCTGTATATTCTTTGCAGCTACATTCCAGCTCTGCTCTCCTTGCCTCTAGCACTTGCCTCATTACTGTGCTGCTGTAAGATGGAGCACAAAGAGCAAACTTGCTTTTATTGTTAAGTGAATCTGAAATGCTGCTGCATTTGGAGAGCCCTTGGGTTTGCTGCTAGAGTTTGTCTGAAATCTACAGATACATGCAAAAGGGATGGGGGATGCATACAAATCCCATGAATACTACAAACCTGGGTAAATCCTAGGGTTTGCACAAATCCATTACCCAAGTAGTGACAAAGTTTGGAAGTTCTCTGACTGAAGGAAATGGCTGGTTTATCTACTCTGCTCCCTTTTTGCTTTGCAAGACATAGCTGTCTTGTAACTGGGAATATAAGTAGGTAACACAACCAATTTTCCTCCTGTGTCTGCTTTTATTCCTCTTCATGCAAGGCTTTCCAAAGAATTGAAAACCTGGATTACTGCTCACTATGCACATATCCATACGTTTTTTAACATCTAGCTTGTGGAAACTACTTCAACACACAAGTAGCTTAAAAACCTACCTTAAAACAGAAATTAGCTTACAAGTCAGACAGGTATGTCTATGGGTTTGGGGTTTCTCTTTTTCTCACTTCTGGCAAAACTACTGCAAATTGGAGAATGCCACTATATTGAAAAGGACTGTGAAAAATACTTGGTTTTGATTATCATCTGTCTCCAAAATGAAAAAAATCCCATTTCCATATTCGTGCCTACATTTTAAACTTCGTTGCAAAATAACTTTATTTCAGAGTTTTTGTGTGCTATGGACTAAAAGTTAGTAATGTTTTGGGGAAGCTTCCTTGGATTGAAAACTAACATGAATATTTTCTTCATATTTACTTACACTTTCGTGGCACTTGGGTTTTTTGAAAATCTTCCTGTCCTAAATTGTAGAATTATAGAGTCATTTGGGTTGGAAGGAATTGGGTTTAAAGGTCATCTAATCCAACCCCCCTGCAGTAATCAGGGACATCTTCAACTAGATCAGATTGCTCAGAGCCTCATCCCACCTGACTGTGGACACTTACAGGGATGAGGCATCTACCACTTCTCTGGGCAACGTGCTCCAGTGCTCTACACATACAAAACAGAGTGTACTGAAACACAGTTCCATGCAGAGCTTTCTTTTCAGCAGTTTGTTCATGCCAGCAACACAAGGTTGTTTTACCTGCTAACTTCAAATCTTCACACATGGTACCTTGTATGGACAGAAATTAAAGAGATCCATAGGAACTGTTTGTCTCTTCATCTATTAGCTGTTTTCCTGCTAGATGCTGTGCAGTATGTCGAAGCTGTTATGACTCCTGGTCAAGTGGCTGAGGACATCCAAGAGCAAACCTGCTTGGAAAACATTAGTGTGGAGTACAGTCTGTGGCGTGGACTCTGCAGGGTGGCTCCACCCAGGTCAGGTAAGCATGCAAATTCTTGACTGCTTTTACAAATGCTGGCTGATATAATAAAACTAAAAGGAATTACAGGAGCTACTTAGCCATTTCTGGTGCTAGTGAACACCAACACATTATTTTAGCAGAAGGGAGAAGAAAAAGCAGTGATTTGTGGTGTGCAGTAATTCCTGCATACTAATGGTGCCATGGTCTAACCCTGGCTGGTAACTAAGTACTGCACAGTCTGAGAGTATGAAGTTGGTCCATGGTCACAGCTGGGTGGTCAGTAAAGCATGCAAATAATATTTGCCTAAGGTGCTCATATTAGGATTTCATTATTTTGATTGAAAAGAAGAATTATTGGTGGCTTGTTAATATAATTTGTATTAAAGCACTTAAAGGGAAAGAAAATTTATTTTTTCTTAAGGCCAAAGAATAAAACCCGTGAAATAAACAAAAAACTTCTAAGGATATCAACATTTGAAATAAAGTTAGTCCCTTTGCATTCATAAGATTTGGGGATTGCCTTTATTCCAGGCAACTGAAATACTCTGTTGGCTCTGGGACTGGCTTGGAAGTTGCTACACAAAATTAAATTTTAAAGCTCTCAAGGAAAAAACCAAGCAAGGCTTATGCTACTTGCATGCTGTGCTAAACCAGTAGGTTTTTCAAAGTAAAATGCACTGTGTCTTTAACTTTCCTGGCAAGGTACAGGAAAAATAGGAGGAGATCATAATTATTTTTTTTAGTTCAGGGTCATTCATCTTACACTCTTGGTACTCAAGCTTCTAATATTCATATCCATATATAATAAAGAATCTCCTGGTGGCTGTAAATGTCATCTGGCAGAGGATTTCCTTTGAAGCTGGAAAGAACATGAAGGAAACCTGCAGGTATTTCATGCATTATTTTATAGTTACATTGGTAAATGTACATATTAAAAGATGGGAGTTAGATTTCCTTGTAATTAAGTTATTATGTGTATATTTTAGGCAAGAATGTTAAAGTTCCTGGGATGCCAGAAAGACTAATGCTGTCTCAAAAACTAGATGTATACATAAGTAACTATCAGTATTACATTGCTTGCCAAACATTACTACAAAAAACATGAAAATAGGAATAAAGGACAAATCTTTTATATATTCTAAATATTGCACAAACTACCTATGTAACTACTTTGTGTTCTGGAGTAATATTCCTTTGCATATACGCTTACATGTGTATGTGTATATGTTCTCACTGTCAGGCCCCCAGAATAATTCAGCAGTTTACAGGCATAATTACTATAATATTTCTGTAAGATCTTGTCATTGTTACAATTTATTGCTTTTTCTGTCCAGTAGGCTCCTTTCTTTGAGGGCAGAAAGGATCCTGGAGGAGGGACTATATTTATCTGTTGTTGCAAAGTGTCAGACACATAGTAGGTAGAACTAAAAATGAAGTGATAACAGGTAAGTCCTTTGTCTTCTGGCCTGATACTAAATAAAGGTTTGGGCCTCATGCAGATCATAGGCAATAACTATTAATTTATTTTCAAGTTATCTTCTTTCAGGAAAGCATTAAGCTGAAGTACCTTTTGTCTTCTTCAGCAGCATAGCTACCTAGCCTATAAATGGTACCCCCTACTCCCCTCATGTTTAAACATTTCCTAAAGTTTCAATACATTAATTTCCAAACCTGTTCATCTGAGTAGTTTTTCCCTCTCCAGCACTTAGAATGCAAATGCTGTGAAATAGTGTTGCATTAGAAAGTGCTAATTAGCTCAACATGAAACACAAAAATGAAGAGAGTGAAGGTAGGTTATCTCCATCAACCTACTAGATTTTTCTCCTAATAACTTTCTCATTAATTTAGAAATACATTTTCTAGTCTCTCATGGCTGTTTGAATGAGTCCTACAATAGTTAAATAATATGAAAAGACTGAATGCTTTGCAGATCTCTAAATGGCCACTTGAAGTTATTTAAATCTTACAGCTGCTTTTCTTAGATTGTATCTTCTGATAATTAAACTAATCCTTTTGAAAGCTCATCTTTCTTCCTTCTGAATATAAAAGGAGATCAAAACAGTATTTCGTGGGAACACAGTAAAATCTTAAATTATGGCAAGTTCCTGTCTCCCATGAATAAACCAGAGATTGCAACAGGCTCAGAGGGAAGCGAGTTGAGTTTTGTAGTTTCTAGTAAGACCCTCGCTGCTTCAGTGGCAGGAAGGAAAGGGTGATTGAGAACCATTCTCACACCAAAAGGGTGTTCCCTTATTTCCAGCATCAGCAGTCAATAGAAAACATTCCCACTTGGATATTTTAGGATTTGAAATGGATTTAGAACTTTCCAACCATTCTCCTAATGCTATCTTGAAATACTGTTTCACATCTTAGTAGAACATTAGAATAACAGAATTAACAGAAGAAACTTGAGTCACAGAGAAACTTGAGGCAATCTATTGTTACCAGCTTAGGGTTGTGTGGTTTATAATGATAAACTGCCAGGACTTTCTTCCAGTTTCCCTGTTTTCAGATTAAAGAAACACTGCAAAGCAGCTTTGTCACACTGAAGTTTCAAGAACAAACTTTCATTATATAGCGTACTTGCTTTGCATTTGGATAACGAGGACAGCAGGTGAGAGCACAGCACAACATCCTGCAATAGCATTGCTGGGGTGTCTCTTTGTTCAGATTATCAGGATTTTGGCAAAGCAACAGGACAGGAAATGTGACAAATTCAGAAAAAAAGAAGGAACCTGTAGTAAGAATTGGAGCAATGAAGTGTTTGAGTTAATTAATCAAATCTGTCATTACTGGCAACTGGTCACCTCTGTGCATTAAATCAAATTTTCCTTAATTTACATCTGGGAGATACATTTAAGAGGTATTTTAAAACATATTTTAGAGGGAAACAAAACAAAACAAAAAAAAAACCAAAAAGAACCCAACCAAAAAAAAAAAAAAAAACCCCAAAACCAAAACCAAAAAAAACCACCAAAACCACAAAATCAGCAGCTACTCAGTTCTATTTGACTTATTTTCTTCAGCTTAACAAAGGGTTTACCAGCTGAACTCAGGTTTCCCAAGAGGGTTCAGAAATACTTTGTTGAAGACTCTTTGCTTTATCTCAACCTTTATTTTTCAGATTATGTTGGGACAAAGTAGGAAACATGGATTTTGTCATGACTCAGAGCAGCTGTTGCAGGTGTTGTGCCTTGGAATTTGTGGGATCTTACACTGATTATGGCATGAGAAAAGAATAGCTCAGGAAATCAAGTTACATATGTCCATATGCAAAAAGCCATTGCTCAAATTTAATTGGGTAGGATTACAAGTGAAAAATGGCCTTCATTAGTATAATGTTATTTTCAGGATTAGGAGTTTCTCCAGAGAACCTGCAGACCACATTCATCAACAGAAAGCAACAGCAACTCTCACTTCAAGAAAAACTGGTTTACATAAGTAGCCTTGAGCCATGATGCAGGTTTTATAAATGACTTTGTCAATCTAAAAGATGCTTGC
This sequence comes from Promerops cafer, assembly GCA_013398275.1. NCBI lineage: Eukaryota > Metazoa > Chordata > Aves > Passeriformes > Nectariniidae > Promerops > Promerops cafer. The sequence continues at coordinate 2,615,670 of VZSE01004122.1, read as the reverse complement.
TATTCAAATTATGAAGCCCCTGTGAGCATAGGCCCATTTTTCTGAATAGAGAGACCATGAAAACATCAGTAATTCTGGCATAAAACTGATGTATTGTGTAATAATGTTTCACGTAGAACCTGGTTCTCCATTTATCATCAATGTCTGTAGCTAGGTTTGGTACAGGTTACAAATGAAACACTGAATGCTTCAGTCACATCACAGATGTTAATAAAAGGGCATAATAGAGAGGTTGAGTGAGATGAATTTGGGATATAATGACTCATTCAAGGCAAATGCTCATGAAGATTAGTGGAGATGGATGGATGGGAATCTGTGCTTTAGAATTATGCTGTGGAAGAAGTAAACAGATACAAGGCAGGTTTCTTACCTAACCGTCTACTTGCATAATTCAGCTCATTTTAGCAGCTTTAACATATCACTAGTTGCTGGTTTTGAACATTAACTTTCCCTATGTGCAGATCAAAATCACAGGGAAAAGTAGGAGTTAAAATCCAGCAGAATGCAGATTTGGTAGGAAAGGGGAAACAGCATAGAGAACGGGGCAGAAAAGAAAGGGTGAAAGAGACAGGATTCAGGAAAGTCTAAGGATAAATTTATAGATTAAATGCAAAGCAACCCATATAACTGAAAGCTGGGGTGCTCCATGTGTGAATTAACAGTGAGTGACTTAGAGAGTAAAGAGTTAAGCCTTCCTGACCACAACCTGGATCTGGAGCTCCTCTGACCAAGCCCCAGAGATTTAGTTTTATTTCCTTAAGAGCTCTTGGCATGTGTCTGCAGCATGGGAACAAGGCTGCTTCCTGATAGCCCTGACTTGTGTCATGTGTGAGCAGTTAGATGTGCCAAGAGAGACTCCTGCATGGGAGGTCAAGGCTGTTTAAGTTGCTAGTCAGGGTGAGAGCTAACTGCAGCCGGGTCACTTTCCTCAGTTACTGCACTCTGCTTTGTATCTGAAAGCAGCTGAGACAAAACTAAAGTAAGCAATGCCTCTTGCAAAGCATAACTGCTCTCGCCTTTATGTATCTTTAAATATTCCAGTCCCTGATTCTTCTTCCTTGCTAAATGCTCTGCTCATGGAAGGGACAAAGGCTTTCAGAGGTGTCCATTACAGCATTATGTCCTTACCTAGAACAATATCTTATATCTGCTGTTGTTCATGTTGCATTCAGACACAGGCTGTAACAGGATTTTTAGGTAATGTATCTTTAATTTCCATAGGAGGTTGTGCAGATGCATCTGTGGGCTCCTGTGCTGTATACTTCTAATTAACCACTGGGCAGTGGGGTTTCTTAATATCTCACCACTCCACTTGTTAGAAGATATTTATTTATAGGGAAAAAAAGGGATATATCTATATAAACTGCAGAATTCTAGCAAATATATCAGGTTCCTTTTAAATTGCTTCTGAGATATAATGATAAATCTTACCTGATGTTTTATGCCACTCTCTTTCTAAGGAGAAAACGACTTTTGAAAAGAATGTAGAAGAGCATGTGGTTTCATGACTTCTCTCCTGAAATCTCAGATTATATTTAATCCTGTGCTTTTCAGATTTACAGTTTTGATTCCCGCAGGACTACAGATCTGCTTCTGAAAGCTTTTCTCTCCCACCTCTCTCATCTTGATCCCACATGCTGTTTTTCAAAGTGACACACCACTCTTCAAACATAGGAGGAGGTGGGGAAGGAGGGGAGGGGGGAAAATCATTCCATTTTAAATTGGTGCAAAATGAAATAAGACTTTAAAATGTTACAAAGAAAACATTTAATCTCCCAAAGTATTACAGGGCCAGCACATCCCCACATTCTGCATCCCCCTAATCCTATTAGATAACACCAGGAATAAGCAGCTGGCACAATAAAAAATGCCAAATAAATTATTTTGAACGGCTTGAAAGTATGAGGAAAACAAAAAAAAGTAAGATGGATAAAAAGCACTGGGAACGTGACAAGAATATGAGAGTATTCGGCCTCTAGTCTTGTGCTTAATGGCTGTCACTCAAGTGTGTCTAGTGAAGACTTGGGAAGGTATTCATTTCACTGGAGACTTTTTGATCTGGGTATCATCTTGCATGAAAGTTTTCATGAATTGTTTCTTTCAGTAATTTGATGATATTTCTTTCTTGGCTAAATGAACTATTTATGAGAGCTCTGCAATTTGAAAATGTTTTCAAGGAATATGATCATCTGGGTGCCTATCTCTGCTTTTCAATGTGTCCTGTAATTCACTAGTTAGGAATGAGGAGGTGGTGATGTGCTGCTGATACCTGGTGCCCCTGTTCCTTCAGATATTCCTTGCAGCAGAATGCTCTGGTGAATGTCCTGGTAATTGCTGGGGTTTGGGGGTTTTTTTAATCTGCTGCCTCTCCATTCATGAAGTGCAAAGTATTTACATAGCTGTCTCTTCTGCCTCTCATTCCACAGAGGAAAGGAAGGCAGAAAAGCCTCCAGCAGAGGAGAGTTACTCACTCCCTAACAAAGGAAAGTGTTGGGCCCATACAATGTTCCTTTCAGATGCAAACTGAAAGGTAGAAAGCTTCCCAGGTAGCTAACCCCAAGACAGTGAACCTACACTTGTAAATCACATCTGTACCAACACAGATTTTCCAAAACTTAGTTAATTTGTGAAGTCTGACTTTTTAAAAGTCAGATGTAACTGTAGACCTCCTACATACTTATTCCACTGTAGCAATATGAATAAACTGTATCAAAAATTTCTCAATAGGGTCCCTTTTTAAGGTGAATTAAGGCCTTGGATGAGGTGGTTGGGTTTTTTCCACCCCACTCTAGGACATATATGACTTTAAAGCAAAACAATTACCCATGATTACCCATGGCTGTGCCTATGCAAGATGCTCAAGTTGCCACAATTGTAATGCAGACAGGAAACTGCATCTGATGTCCCAGAAGAGGCTTGTGATGTCTGTGACAGCCTAAACAGAAAGTAGCACAACTTTAAGATTGAGATCCGGTCCTGGTAACTTTTTGCACACTTTCTTAAAATTAGATCAAAGTATTAGTTCCAGCTACAATCAGAGCCCAAGTTCAGGAAAGAGGGAGGAAAGGGAAGGATAGGTGAAAAGGTTAGAAAGAAGGTGAAAACACACACCTGTGACAGGAATGTTTTAAAAAAATAAATGTGTCTAAATAGCAAATGTACACATCTTTTCTTTGGAAATCCTTTTTGCTTCAGATCACTTTGGTAAAGTTGGATATTAGTAAACAGGGAAGACACTGGCGGAGACTGACACCTCGGCAGGCTCTAAACCAAAATCCATACATACACCATCACTGTATGCTGATTGCATGGCATAAGTGTGGCAACGAATATAGGATTTCATTTCCAAGATGTAAACTTTTGAAACTTGGATAAACCAGAAGTCACTTTGAGTGAACTGATCTGTGAAATTTATGGTTTGCCCACCACCTTGCTACTACCAGGATTTCCATCAGCCACAGGTCTCTTACTTCCTCCAAGCGCATGACTAGAGCATACCTTCATGCCAAAATAGGATTGTTGTATAGGACTATAAGGAAACTTGGGAATTATTCCAGGTCATACTGGGTCTCAGCCTGTGGATAAGCACAGGCTTTCAGTGTCCATAACTGCTGTTGTAGATTTGAGGCTTTAAGATCATTGTGAATTTAATGTTCTTTCACTGTATGCCAGATAGTTGTGGGGGTTTTTCTCTTTTCTTTGCTGGAGAGTCTTCACTTACCAACGTTTCCACTCAGAAGATTGCCTTCAAACTTGTTTTCCCATCATGTTCAGAGATGATGTCTTTAATTTCAGCCTGCGTGTGCTCAGAATACAGGGTTACTTTCTTCTGGGTGTTATTTAGGAGCTGCCTGTTCCAGTAGACTTCAAACGCAGCATCAGACAGAGACTTGAATATAAAAGAAGTAGTGCTGATGTGCCACATTTAACACAGGCTGTGCAGGGAAATCAGCTTTAAAAGATTTGTGTATGTTGTTCTGCTCCTTCTCTAGGTCTTCAGTTAATGTTTCAAAATTATACCTCGGTCTTCATGGTAGCTTAAAGAATCATTTATATCCTGGTGTAATCGCTTATTAACATTACTGCACTTAAAAACAGCCTCTATTCTAAGCCTAAAACCCATTAAGATTGTGGAAGTAGCACTGTTAATATTGTACAGCAGTGTCAGCTACACAGCCTTGGAGTGGGGAGATGCCCAACTGTTGTCCTACAGCAACTGGTTTAACATCACTTTGTGTTTGTGTGCAGGTCGGGGGAAAATCCTGTTCATTTTGTCATTCACGCAATTTATTCTGCAAAAAGAGTTTTTTATGGGAACCTACATAAACTAAACCTCTCACATCCAAAACTGGTCCAGCTTTGATTAGGCACCAGAGCTGGATCCCCAAAGTCCTGTTCTATCCATCATCCACTGAAGAAGGTTTGTGTGCTCTGCCTTTCTGTGGAGCCAAGTGCTGTAGGACTCATTGTCATTTGGAGCACTTCCAATAGCGCTGGCCACTGGGGGCACAGCAGCAGGTGCCTGCTTTGTGCTCTCACCTGAGAGGGATTTATGCATGTGCATGTCACACTGAGATAATGAAACTATGAAACCCTGCTCAAATTTTAGTAAGTGTCAAAGCACTGGAGAAACGTAACTCCAAGCCAGAGCATCTTTGTGGGAAAGTCCTTTGGCTTCTTCAGAGGGTGAGAGAGCTATTGCATTTTTCCAAGCTATTCAAGGGCTTAGAGATTTCAAAGTGAAATATTTCAAAGCAAGTTAACGCTGCACTTAGTTTAATGTGGAGCTGCAAAGGATGCTTCTAAGTACCAGGCAGTGCTTGTGCTACATGAACTGTGAAATACTTTACAGCAGCAAAATACCCACAGCAGTCAGCACACCTTTGTGCTCCTAAGGCTCTGGAGCATTTCTGAAAATGTTAAATTCAGATTCACCTCTTCATGTTATAGCCAGAAATAGCCCTACCCACATTAATTCCTTGATTCAAGAAAACTGTACCTTTTGCTGCATGTATTTTAGCAAGACNAAAAAAAAAAAAAAAAAAAAAAAAAAAAAAAAGCTGGAGATTTCTTCACCAAAAGCTGAGAGCCTACAGAACTGTCTGAGAGGTGACTAATTCATGGATCCTGGGAAGACATACAACTAAGGAAAGTGATGCAAATAATTTTTTTCAAATTTATGTGTAATAATCACTACAATGAGTGAAAAGTGTTTTTTAGGTTAGGACCTAAATGGGAAGCAACTGGCTGCATGTAGAACAGACCAAAGAACATATTAATACTTCTGCAGAACAGATAAAATTCAATTTACCCTTTTAATGCTCATAGCCAGAATAATAACCATATTCTTGTGCAAGAGGCATGGAAGAAGAAGCAGGTGGAGAAAAGATGGAGCATTTCAGTCAACTGATGAGAACTGAGGTTTTAGAGTAAACTCTTGCTTTTTCAATCAAGACAGGTATATTTTCTATGAGGAAAACATTATTTATTTCCTTTTCCCTTTTTAATCAGTACAATTCTCCCAAATTTGGCATAGTAATTAGTCTGAAAGCATAAGGGAATAACAAACATAAACTTTTATCATGTTATATTTAATTACATATGTCATACTTCTATTTTATAATTACCTTTCATTTATAAGGCTGTGAAGATCACTTTAATGACTTTTCAATTATTTTGCAATTAATTGGTTTTACTTTCCATGCTCCTTTATTAGGGATGTCTGCAAATTGCTTTGTGGATGAATGAGGAGTGTTGCAGAAGGTTCTGCTTCTGTTTCTTTTTCTGAAAAACAAGCTGGTGAAATAGAAGCATTCAGCATAAATTAAAAGCTCACACACATGACATTTGGAAAACAGTTTGTAACTTTAATTTTAGATGTGATGATAGAACTGAATTAATGGCCTAGAAACAATACCCTTGGTGAGTACTTGAAGCTTACAGAAATCTCCTTGCTGAATGGCTTGAAGTATAGGAGCTCCAGATCTATACCAAGAATCCCACCCAGCTCCTGGACTCTTGTGATTAAATCAGAATGTGTTTTATTCTTGGTGTTAGAAAAAAACCACAACCACCAACAAAAAAAACACAGTGTAAATGTAATTTTTTTAATATTTGAGGCAAAGAATTCAAATAGAGGTAAACTACTTTTATTTGCTTCAGCTCTAAAATGGCTTCCCAGAAAAAGTATGGCCTGTCAAAGCAGCAGGGATACAGTATGCAGTTATACAGTAGAAGTTGCTTGTGATGCTACTTCGCCTTTTGAACTGATAAACTAAGTTTTTAATTACTGAAGTGCTGTGTCTGAAGGCAGCCAATATTTTGATGTTTCAAGGGCTGATTAACATTTCCTGTGACCCATGAAACTGTGCATTTTCTCTTACAAACATCCTGGGGGGAAAAAAAAAAGCCACTATTTATTTTTCCAGAGAAGGAATCTGCATCCCACTGGTAATAAGTAAACCATTTACTTTGATTATTTCTGGTGTTTGGATTCCTCCATCGCGCTGCATTAGTCCTTCATGGAATAACAATGCTCACATGAACTAGAGGAAAGTAAATAGCAGATGGGAAGGGGTAGCAGTTCAACAGTCTATAAAATATGTATGAAAATGATCAAAATTCTCAACAGTTATTAAGACTTTTTGAAATAGCTGCAGGTTCACTAAGCAGAGACAGAAGCTGTGACCTTAAAGAGACACTCCTGCACTCACCTTCAGAGGTAGACAGACCAAAAGCCAAGCTGATTAAATGGACTCCAAAGACAACAAGAAGTCTTGTTTTGGCATGTGAAACCATGGGAGTGTTGCAAATTAGAGATTTCTATTACAAAACTGAATATCTGGTTAAGAACGTGATCTTTTTGCATAATTGGGACAAATACAGGTGCGCAGGAATTCTGGAAGTTTAAATGTTCCTCATCCTCAGAATATAAATGTATCATTATTGCAGCTGTTTTTACAAAGAAATACCAGTCTTTCCTATTACAAAAGAAAAAAAACTAGAGTCTCATACTCAGATTTGGGTCATAAAAGGTGTAGTTGAAAATGAAGGGTTTTAAGAAAGCAAAGCTAATGCAGAGATTATTTCGCATTCAGATGAAATCAATTCACTGTAATTTTGTATGCATATTAAGTAGAAAGACAATTTGGGGGGGCGGAGGAGGTAGGAGCAAGTGAGACATAGTCAGTTGAAGACTAATTCATCCCACGTTTCACCAAATCAAGGAGATGAAGGAGCAATCTGGTATGGACTTAGAGCACTGCCTGCCTACAGCAGACAGCCAAGCTGCTCAGGAGAAGCCTCGGTGTTCCACGTTGATGGAGATGGTTCAGGGACGTGCCAGCAGCTGCTATTCAGACTGAGTCAAAAGGAGAGCTTGCAGTCCATGAAGGAAGCAGGCTACCCCCCAAGTACTACAGTTTTACTCGTAACAAGGTCTGTCTTTGGTCTGTTTTCACTGCAGTATCCGGGTGTGAAAGTGCATATACAGCATGATGTTCTTATGATACAGAGAAGAGCCGGCATCGATGTTTTAGAGATAGAAACTGAAATGCAGAATAGTTCTCTGCTCACTCCAGGTGCTAACAAACACCAGAGTTCCACCCTGCTGTACCTCATACGGCAGAATCTCTGAATAGATGATAAAATGGGAGATGATTTTAGATTTTTTAGTTATGCTACCTGTGGCTGAAAGAAAGTTCTAAAATATAGGTAGACTGGGCTGTTTGAGGGGTTTGGAGTAGCTCTGTGAAACCTGCAGGGAAGAAGAATCTGATTTATCCCTCCTCTTATTTCACCTCTACTCTTTCCTGCCTAAATCTTGCTTAGCCTCTTCCCACCTACCCCAATAGATAAATTTCTCTGCTGCAGTCCTGCAAAAGCCCAGAAGAGAAAAGGAAAGGTAATGTGTAAGCAGTAGAGGCTCTCAGAGCATGTAAGGGATGAAAAAGGGATTGGAAAATTGAGAGATAGCCTGAACCAAACAAGCTCCTTTAATTTTGCAGAATTTCTGAAGGCTGTTATTATCCTACAATTGAATAGAAAAGTATATCCTGTCTCCCACTTGTGCCAATAGAAATGGCTCTGCAAATAGTTGCACATGTGAAAACATTTCACATCAGTGAGGTAGCTGTAATTATGTTTTTGTCTTCCAAGTAGAGCCATAAAAAGTACCCAATTAAGGCCCATCCTAGATTGTAGCCATGGGGATTGACTTGCTATTTATTGAACCATGTGGATCCAGAGATAGGCTGTTTGTGGGGAATGTGCTTGTTCCAGCTATGGAAAAGGGGATGCATGAGCATGGCCATGTCAAGGTCTTGCTTTTAGCCCTATGTGTTTTTCATGTGACAAAAGCCTAAAATCCTTTTCGGTTTGAGTCACTGGCTGGTTTTGTCACTACTTTAGCAGGTTCCTATCCAGTATGGTATTCTTCACGGGTTTAAAGTTGTGAGTACCAGCAGAAGAAAGAGTCTATATTTTTAACTCAATAGCGAAATTAATTCTGTCAAAGTTCTATAACCATGTAAGACCTGTAACAGATACTCTTATCAAGCAATTTTTTTTTTTTTTGTCAAGTAAAAGAAGTTCTCTCACTATGCTAGTTCTGTAAAGATCACCAAAAGAAGAACAAATCAGGTTCCAGCTGGAAAGAAGAGTACCCTTCTGCATTTAAAAGTAATTTTCTGTCTGGGATTCTTGTTCTAAACTGTAAAATCCCACCTTGTCTAGGTATGATTCCTAGTGTCAAACATGCAGTATACACTCTGAAATTTTAAATTGCTTACTTTCGTAGACCAAGCTGTTACGCTTTCCAGCCTGTATTAGCATTAAAAGTGCTATCCCCATAAATATCAGTGTGAGCATCAAGGACAATGAAAATAAGCCTTGTGTGATGCAATCCTGCAGGTCTTGTGCATTCTGGTGGTGATTCACCAAAGCACAGAGTAGCATATATTTTCTCCTATACGCACCTATTGAACGCAGCAGGGATATTTGCATAGTTAAAGGTAAGGATGCATTTGAGCGCTCAACTGGATTACATTCAGAGCAATTCTCAGCTGTCAAGAACCTGTTTACTGCAAATAAAGTAGCAGAACTTGCCAGAGAGAAACACTGATGTGTCACTGTGTCAAGCACTGCTTTACTCTTCAGAAAGCACCAAAGTAACTAGTTACATACAACCACGGTTAGTTATGTTAGTTATTCCTCCCAGGCTGTAAATATTTATTTAACAGACAGGGGAGTGTTAAAGTACAGAACAGTGCAATGCAACTAAGTAGTTAAATTCTCAGTCTTGAATGCTGATAAGATAAATTTCAAAGGAAAGGCTTCTACACACAGAAATCCAGCTTGTGTTGAGAACACAGACAATTATTCTAAATAAATGTATATGTATGATCAGATTTGGACCAGTTTCTTGAGAGCTGGATCACTGTTACCCAAATGAAGATGTACCTACCACCACCTCACCCCACCTACATCTTGCTGGATTTTTTCTGTTAGCATGTCACTACTAATCAGTGAACTTCTCTTAAAGAACTCATTTTGTCCTTTGTTTTTTGATTCAGAAAAGTTTACCTCTAGATCTTTTATTCTTGACTTGAATGCAATTCATAGCAAAATCTTTTCTTCATTCTAAAATCACTCTCTTCCTTAAAAAAGTGGAAGGAGAAAGAGTTTTCAGACAAAACATTAGGCAAATCTTTTTAATCAACTACTGTGTCAAGTTTTGGGTTTGGTCTTTCAGTTTTGATTTTGTTTTTTTTAATTTTGTTCAGCTCTAATATTATTTTTATATGATAGATCCCATGAAAAATCAAATATTTTCAGTCAGTCTATTGTTCTTGAAGTTTAAATATACCACATTGAACAGGAACATTCAACTAACCTAATGACTGCTACTAATAAATAAACAAATTTGTAGTATAAGAATCCTGAAAATCTGCCCTTTCACTGAAGAAAACACCCAAATATGCTTAAGAAGAAAAGAATGCAAGTTAAGTTTGCCCCTGTCTGTTAGTAATATATAAAAAGCACTAATTATACTAATTTCTTTATTAGAATCAACACAATAATGATCAAATAAAAGTTCAGACAGTGCCAACATGGAAAAAATATATTTGTAACAAGTATATCAGTCCCATACCTTCACACTGGACATGTAAATTCTTCCAATGAGTTTTAGTTACAAAAAGTACATCAATTCAAAACCAGATTGTGAATACATTGTTTAACGTGGCTGCCAAGTTAGAAAAGTGGCAACTCCCATATAAACACAAAGTGTAACTTAGCTTTTTTTCTACTAATTTGTTGATTATGCAGAAAGTACACAAATTTTTCAGTTGCTTATGCAGGGATTCTCAGTGGAAAAATAAAGTGCTAACCACAGAGGCAATGTAAAGCTAAACTGTTCTTAGAGAGGCTGGTAAGAGATGGAAGAGATGGGAAAACTTAACAAAATAAATAATGAAGTAATGAAATAAGCCCATGGATACCATCAATCTTTAGGTAAATAATTTTAGAACAACCTTTAGCCTTAGGGAGATCATGTTTAATTTAGACATAGAATGAGGCAGCCGCATCAGCAAATCCATCTCTCAGGGGTTACCATTTATTCTGATGTTGAATGTTAGAGCTGCAGGCAGTGAAAATTACTGATCAAAATCTGTATTTTTAAAATGTTTCCACTGGGGCGATAAACTTCAGTGAGCTGTAGTTGATGTTTCTTGGGTGAGGAAACATCCGAGTATTATAATTGTCGTGGATTTAGTTGTTTGTGAACCTCTGACACAACCTTGATCACAACTCACTTAGCAGATTTGTCCTTCATGTTGAAATAACTTTTCATGGTCTAGCATTGTCTCGGTTTGGGAGGAAGTGAGTTTTTTTGGGAAGTTTTAGTCAAACCAATCAGTGGTCAGATTCGAATATTGACACCTGGTGTGACCACTGAAGACGTGAGTCCCCTCTGAAGACACACGGGGTTAAAAGCAGAGATTTCCCAGAGTTCGCTCTCTCTCGCCCCTGGTAGCCCAGGGAGCGGCACCGTCTCTGCCCCGCCCGGCCACATGGCTGGGTGGGGGAGGGAGCCATGGAGGCCCAGGCTGAGGTAGGCCGGAGCCCCGGAGAGAGAGAGAGGGTGGAAGGGAATGGAACCGGGCCAGCCCCTGCAGGATGGAGGGGTGGAGAAAACACCGAGGTATCTTTTGTTCCCCCCCCAACCCCAGAAGAGAGAGTGAGCGAGCCTGTGCCGGCAGAGGAGGCGGCAGGGGGG
>VZSE01004122.1:2437646-2604110 GCA_013398275.1 Promerops cafer | reverse complement strand
TGAGCAGTTTCGGTCCATGGACAGTGGTGAGAGCACTGTACATGGAAGGAGCATGTCACCATGGCAGATTTTCTCCGGGCGGTGCCATGTGTGTGACAAGGAAACATGGGGAGTTTCAACCCTGTTTCGTGGGGAGGACTGTGGTACAAGAGAGACTCCTCTCTGCCCTGATGGACTGAGAATTGATTACTTGAGTGAGGGTAACTTGATCAGGACTCCAAGATTTTTGTCTTACAGTGCTTTGGTGAAATTGGGTGGGAGGAGGAAGAATGATTTAAAAGGTTTTCATTCTGTTTCCTGTGTGTTTCTGATTTTAGTTTGTAGTTTAATAAAGTTGTTTTTTTTTCCTCTTTTTCTAAGTTTGAGCCTGCTCTGCTCTGTTCCTGGTCGCATCTCACAGCAGTTAGTTAAAGAAAATACATTTTCATGGGGGCACTGGCATTGGGCCAGCACCAAACCCTGACAAGCATGTAACCAAAGGCCATGCTCTGATTCTTTGCTTGTGGTTTTTTTAATTCAAGGGCTCAGCCAACAGAGCTTCCCCCATTTGCTTCCAGGTTTCAGCAATGAAGAAAATTACATGCTCATCAAAGGTAAGAGAGATAAGCTCCAATTTCATTAATGCTGTGCGTTGTCTCTTTTAGAGCTCTTGTTCCTCCCTGGAAAAGAAGTTTTAAAGTCTGAGTTGTAAAAAGTTTTCATTCTAAGCATTGAGGAATGGTTACTTCTGTAACCCAACTCTGAGCTGACTTAGCTTTATGACAGACTCTTTGAAGGCTTAATCGTCTGAGTTTTGGCAGCTATTGTAATGGTTGTCCCGTTACAGTGAGTCCCAAAACAGTGGATAAAAGTCCAAATGGTCCTGCTTTATTGAGGACGTTTTACTCTTGGGCTTGCCTATGCCAAATCAAGTTAAAGCAATTAGTCTGATATATAAACTGCATGAGCAGGATCTGTGTGCTTAAGGAGAATGACACAGTGCAATGCAGAGTTAAGCTGTTAGGGAACTCTTTCTGATGCAAAGGGCTGCCCACTATCTCTGTCACCAAGCTCTTCCTTCAACCAATACAGAGATATGAAGCACAAGCAAAACTTAGGTCTGATCCTGAATGGTGCCAGAAGGATGATGGTTTGGCACTTCCATTCCGAAAGCAAAAACAGGGGACGGTTCCAAGCCATGCTTGGACATGTAACATGCCTTCTCTTAGCACATACCCCAAGATCAATCTGCATTATATTTTTGTACTATAAATTTTTTTTGTACTATAATTGAACATGTTCTGTTAAAAAGCAAGAGTAAGTTGTGTAAAGGTCTGAAAACCCTGAGCTATTGTATGATTGTAGAAATGGTTTTCTGCCATATTTCTCTGTTTTGTTCTATCTGAACTAGAATTTCTTTCTGGAGTCAGGGTTTGTCTGCAGCAGGCAGCCTGATAGGCCACATGAAGAGCAAATGGTGCATATTGGGTCAGAAAGCCCCAATTCTTCCTTACTCATATAGAGGACAAAATCATGGTCAGCCTATGAAGTCATTCTGGGCAAGTGGGGAAAGGTTAGGACACCAATAGGGAATGCATTCTTGAAGTTGGCAGAACAGGGCTGCTAGGAAAGTGTCATGCTAAAACACTGACATAAAGAGGAAATCTTTTGAAAAGCACTGGCTTTGTGCCCCAAGCTTGTCAGAGAAATTTCCAAGAAGAAGCTGTGCCTGTTCTTCCAACCACTGTTTTGCCTGAATGGTGTATGGCAAGATGACCCTTGTGTAACACACGTAAGGGCTGAATTCATTAACTAGTGCCTGAAAGCTTTTTCTTTGCTTCAGAGCACGAGGGTGGTATAATTTACGGAATTCAAGACTGACAGATGGAATTATTTTGACCTTGGTTACACAAGCAAGGATATGTGTGGTAGTCCGACTCTAACTACAAAGAACATATCTAAAATGCTGGGTAGGGGTATAGAGGTCAAAGGCATTATTGCCCAAAAATGGGCAATAGTGCTTAGCTTGAGGAATCAGAAAGATTCCTAATTTCAGCTCCTTATTTTCAGTCATGTGCTGTTGAATCCTGTGCCTACAAAGCAAAATGAGCACCAAATAGTTTGCTCAAAATGGTTTAAGAATAGCATTTTAACCTTTCTAGCCAGCATCCTCAGTTTGATGGATAATTTTTTACTTCTCTAAGGAAATACTGTGATTGCTCAAAAGAGAGTCTTCACACAAAACAGAGCTTGATTTGAAACCTGAGACAGAAGCTGTCTCTGCACAAAAAAAATGTGGTTTTTCCCCTGAACACTCTGTGTAACACTCCCAAAATATGCTAAAATCTGAACAGTCCATTTAAACAGACCCTCTTTGTTTTTCATCCTTACTGCAGTTGGAAACAATACTATTCTACAGTTTCTATACTTTGACTCCACAGTAAATATTCAGAAATAAAGATTTATAATTAAGTAATAGAAAATGTATGGGATTGACTAGTATACAGGTGGCACTCAATTGTAGCTGTCTACAATAGGCTTAAAATTATGAAAGTTGTTAAATGTAAAATAATGATTACCTTGTAACCGCAGAAAATTACTGAGAACAAATGTTTTAGGGCTTGAGTCCCTTAGTTTATGCAAGTTTGCACCTTTATTTTAATAGCACAGATCACCTCCTGACTTGCAGTGGAATAAAAGGAAAATTTAATTTCCCTCTCCATTTAGCAGTGACTAGCATTGTGACTGGATGTCTGTATTGGTAGAGATCTTATGCCTAAATTACAGATTGCCAAATTTGGCGATCACAAGACCTTTCCTCTATTTATTGATACAACCAAAGCTGATATTTTCTCTAAATGATTTGAAGTAACAGCCCAGAAAGCAAAACAGTATCTGGCTGCTACTTCAGCAGTACAGAATCAGAAAAAACTTTTTTTTTACTGTTCCCTCTTTAAGAGCAGGATACAATATTTGATAAAACAGGATTCCCTTGTGTTTCTGCAAATCTCTGAAGTCTTGAAGTAAAGGTCAGGAACCGATAAATATCCTTTATACATATTTATGACTTTATACTTCCATATCAGAGTGCAAAGTAGTCATATCCTACCTGGGGGCTACACCTGGGATGTGATTACTGCTTCTGCTAGTGTTGGCCTCCACCAGAAAGCAGGCAGGACTCTTGTGGCCAGCATATTCAGTGCAGGAAGCAAGAGCCACACTGAGTTCTGGGTCAGCCCACGTAATCTGGATGTGGCCTTCAGCAGACCAAGGTTCACGTTTGAAATACCAAAGCACAAAGGAGCTGACACCAAATGCAACCTCACTTGCTATACAGCAACACTGCAAAGCACATTTAAGGAACAAAAGGCCTGACAGCACTAAGACAGCTATTGGCAACCAGCTAATAAAAAAAGATGCTACCACAACAATTTCAAGTGATACTGGAGAGCAGAGCTCCAGTTTCAAAAAGCTGGACTTGCACAAGCACATTCTAATCCTCTTTAATCCTGTCATGTGAGAAACATCACGACGCTAATAGCTTGGGTGTTTTGTTGTGTTTACTTTCAAATGAATAAATGTAAAATCTATATTAAGAAAGTAAACAAGCAAAGGTGAGCCTTGTTTTTTCTGTGAACACCTGCAATAGAGATTTAAAAAGATTGATGTAAAACAAAGCACAAGACACAAAATGCGTCAGAAGCATTTGAATAACAAGGAAACTGAAGGAGGTGCAGCACAAGGCATTGGTGATTCAATAACATTCATCAAGATTTGTAGTTGCACAGGACCTCTTACAGATAAACAAGGAGACAGAGAAAAAGAACAAAGATTAAATGCTGAGACTCTCAGGGCACAGCAAATAGGCTTGGAACTACATGAGAAACTGTTGACTAGCAGTAACTACTTGCACTCAACTAATCCCTTCATATCATAAGCAAAGAAAGGAAATATGAGATTCAGGTAAAAGACAAGGGAAGCCTCAGGGAAATTCCAAGTTCAAATGGTGAAAGCTTGTACTAAGTGCCTTGATTTTAGAAGTTTTACACAGCCTGGGCCTATGAAGAGCATCCTGACAAAATAGAATAAAATGCAGATTTTTCCCTCAGGGAAATAAATAAATAGTTGAATTAATAACAAGTATTCCATTGTAACAAATCTAAATTACTTGAAACTGAACCATCAGATAAAGGGGGAAAATATTCAGGCCCCATGTTCAGAAGCACAGGAGTGCTTAATCAGATGGCTAGAGCAAACATTGCCAATGCTCTGCTGTCAGCTAGGAGAGATCACTGTACCCCTATCCAAATTATCCCAACTGGTACGCAAAGGCTGCTCCCTGTGTCAACTCCCAGTCTCATTTTGCGTGAGGAAAGCCTATGTAACTTTCCCAGGACAGTCAAAGTGCAAGTAGTGATTTATAACATCGGGCAGATATCAGAGAAGCTTCTCAAAGAAGGTATTTAACTCTTTCCTTGTCTCTGTGCTCAGGGCGTGTGATGAGGCAGATGGAAAGGAAAAGAAAGAAGAAAATTACAGTGCAAATCAGGACATTTAAAAAATTGAATTTCCAGTAGGAAAACCAGCTAAAAATTGATATATTTTACTGTGAAGCAGGGCAATGGTTAAATCATTATTGCTTCTCAGAGCAAAGTTCTGAAATATTCAAATCCCAAACCTTGAAAAAAAAATAATCTTTTCAAACCTTCGAGTTGAAACAAAAGAGTTTATGTTGGGGTTTTTTCAGTCAAAATCATGAAAGAATCATAAATCTGAACCCTTTAAATAAGAAGTTTTGAATCAAAATCTGTACCCCCTTAAACATGTGGGTTGCAATCAAAAGTGGAACTTCATGGCACAAATACATAAGAAATAGGGCTTCCCCCCTTCAAATCTTCCTCAAAACAACTTTTGTCTTTCATAATGAGCTTTTATGTTTTCTACTGATTTGGAAGCCACATTTGTGAATTGGCTTTGAATGTTACTTCTGTTCCCTAGATAAAATATACTTCTCATCTTGGCATAGAACAAGCTTGGGTTATGTTTTCTGTAATATAGCAAGAATACAGATGTGAGTTGGTGTTCTGGAATCAGGAGTGTTAAAATGGCAATAAATCTGTAAGTAAATGGCATTTGAGAACGAGAAGCAGGTAGACCTTACTGGCAAGTCATCTGTTGTAGCTTTCTGGTATGAATAAAACCAATATGTCTTCAGATTTCCAAGGAGCACAGTATAAATTGACAAATGAGATGCAGAATTTTTGAAGTGCCATATTTACTGTGAGATGCACCATCAGTTGCTTTATTCTTGTGTTTGAATGAAGATATGGGGAATGGGAGATCAGACCAAAAAAATGCAACAGCTGTTCCTTTAACAAAAATGCTTTCACTTTGGTTCCTCTCTGGACATGGACAGTAAAAATAGGGTATTCATTTTGCAAAACAGAAACTAGATTACTTCAAATTAACTTCTCATTTAGTTCAAATTTCTAGCTAAATGTAGGTCAGAACACAGTCTCATTGACACTAAGGCAAGAAAAGAAGCAGGTATAAATTGATTTATGGCTGTAATTCTATGCCTGCCTTGCTCCATCCATTTCCATAAGCCCTATGACAGCTGAAGTGCCATGATTCCTAGTTGTTGGAGAGAATTTCTGATCTTCAGAACTCAATCAGTTGTAATTGCTATTTCCACCATGCTGCTGCTTGTATAGCAGCATATTTACACAACAACAACAACAAAATACTCTTGTTGATGTAAAACATTCCTCTCTAGGCTGTTCAGGGCCAGAGTCCAAGCCCACCGATGTGCTCACTGCACCAGCAGCAACTGGAGCCTCATCCTGCAGAACGGGACCCCAAATGGCCAGTGCTGCTCTCCCACCTTGCACTGGAACCAGGTAACATGAGTTTGTTTCAGGGAGTGTTCAAGCCCACTTCTGAGGGCAGGGCACTGCTTGGCTGTTCTGGTAAAGTTTCTCATTGCTATGAAAATTGTCCAAAACAGGCAAATAATCTTGGAGGAACACTACGGATATTAGAAAAATTAAATGTAGCACTTGAAAACCAACTTAGAGCTAAAAAGTTTAAAGTTTCCTTACTTCATCTATTCAAGAATTTACTAATTATGTCTTACAGTTGTGCCTCATTTTCCCACTGAGATCTGAGACACAAAATTACGAGCCAGCGTTATTTATTGGTAATATTTCTGTGGATCATCCTTACACCATAATGCTCTCTGGTCCCTGATGGATATTATAAAAAAATTTGCTACATGGAGGCATTTGTCTAGGACTTAATGGAATTCAGTGGTGATCATTATTTCTCCCAGTCCTCTTGCCATCTTCATTGATGGCTGTACTACAAAATCACTAACACCTAGTCCAAATACAGCCTGCATCCACTCTGTAGGACAGAAACTGAACCAATTGACTGTCTTAGGCCCTTTGGCCTTGGCTTAGGCTGCTCCTTGTGTTTATAGCAGTGAAATCATCTTTGTGCAAATCTGAAACATTTGATTTGAATTTAGGAAAGATGCGTACCTTTGCATCCCAGAGGTGAGGGTAAAACAGCTTAGGCCTCTTTGGTATGTGACCACAAAGAATTCTGTCATTTTCACTTGATAACTTTATTCCAACTGTTTTGCCTTCATTATAACATTTATTTATATCTCCTTTTGAAACATAGTGTGGTGACATAATGATAACATATACCACTATTTTAAAGTATTTATTACAGATAAGAAAGGATTATAGAATGCACTGGACTTCTCAGTGGGTTGGAACAGATTAGGCTTCTTTGTGAAAACTCTGTTCTTCTCTCATCCTAATTTTGTAGTGCTCTTAGAGACAATATCCAACTGCAGCCCAAATACACAGAATGCTCATACAAAATGTTAAGCCTGATCTTTCATCATGACAGCTATCATGCTGCTTTCCATTAAGGAAATCATGTTAGAGGCTTTTATCATTATGAATCAGGAGGTGACTAAATGCCAGTCTCTGATAATACAAAAGATCCCTGTGATCCTGAACCTGCTTTTGGTTTGTTTTTCCCCCACCACCTACACTTGTGTTTCTGCAAGTGGCTATTCTGAATAGTAATGTAGATTGGAAAGTTGATTTATATTTGAAAACTTTTAAATTATATTCATTTCCAGTCTGGAAGCAGGACAAAATATTATCTCTACTGATTTAGGACTTTGGATAATATATCTCTCTGTGGCCTCAATAACATGATGGCTAGCAGTAAATTCACTAGTGTGATTGATCACACCGATACCCTGCAATTGTGAACAGCTGATTAACCCTTGAGTTATGTGCTTCTAATCAGACATAACAACCTGGCTATAGGTACTGCTACATCCAGAGCACAGGGACTGAATGGTAGGGAAGGGAATCTCTAACTGGGTGATTCAGATTACTTAAGAAAGAACATATGAGTAAAACAGCACCAGTGGCTGTATGTGTGGTATTAACTGTGAACACACTGAGGGAGGTGTTTTATGAAGGACAAGCTTGTGCTGTGACCCAAGAAGTAAATAGGCACTATAAACCCAGCTATTATCACATGTCTCATAGATAAAGGAGGGAAGATAGTCACTTGGCAGCTGTGACTTCTTACTCAATTGGCAATGTACTTTTTTACAAGGGTTGGTCATTTTAGATTTATCATTATAAAGAGTCACAGTGCCATCTAGAGACTGCAGACAGCTTTCAGAATTGATACCAGAGGAACAGCGAAGGCTTTGTTGTCATACTTAGGTTTAATACATTATGCCTTGAGAACACTGCTTTTCACTGAAACAATAGCTTGCTTTGTGGTTATTTATATCTAGTTTTGATCACGAGCCTACCTCTTGTCTTCAAAGGGTTTTTTTGAAATCTGATCTTAAACATGAAAATGCAAAGAAGACTGGGGACTGGTGGAGGCAGGCTTAAGCAAAACTAACCTGACAAGCAACCCGAGCCCCTGAAGTACTTTTGGCTGAAGTGCAGCTGTGGTGTTATACATGAGAAGGCACTAGGCACTCATGAGATAATACGGGGGAACTTCAGAGTGAATGCACGTGACAAATGCCTTCCCTTGCTCAGTTTCTTGGGGTGGGAGGCAAGGCTCCTATAGGAAGTATTGTGCATTTCCAGACTTTCTGGTTAGGGCTGTGTTGAGAAGCCTGTGTGCTCAGTGTTGGCTGTGAAACACAGACTTCACACCTATAGGAAGGAAGGCAGGCAGAGTGGCTTGAGTGTCTGAAGAGCATTACCTGTCTCTGCTCCATAATGTGGAGGAAAAAACACCTGGCAAAAGCCAATTACCAGAGAGACCAAGGTAAACAATCTGGGATGAGCAAAGGAGAAAAGTAACACCTTCTGTTTTTTTGTTTGTTGTTTTTTTTTTTTAATTAAACCGAAGAGATTTAATTGATGTTTTCTAATGACAAGAAGACACTTTAAATCTTCCTGAGACCTGAAGCAGGAGTTGCAGTCTGCCCCTGTAAACAGTGTCCTGCATCTGTGTCAGACAATTTGGGATTCAGATGGCCCAAAAGGAAAGAGCCAGTTTTGGGAGTTGGGTGACATGGTTCATAGCCATAGTTTGTGTAATTCAGTCAGGTGTCCAAAATCAGTTAGGTTATGTCTCCTGTCTCTGCAGAGAAGATGCAAACATTTCATTTAATCCCCACTTCTGGGGATTTGGAAACCCAGGGACCACAGATGTGCTGTAATTTGTGCTTATACTTCATATACTTGGTGCCTTGAAGGAGAGGGGAGAGGAAGATTTGGAGGCCTGGAGGCTTTGCAGGTTATTTGGAAAGCCCAGCAATTCCCCAGAACTGGCAATCCCTCATTCCACCCTTCCTGGTGTCTGTAAAGCCATTTCAGAGCTGGGACAACAGCTACCCACAGCCTTTACAGTGGATGCTGCTGCACAACCGAATGGGAACTTTGGGAAAAGTTTATCAGGGAGACCCTCTTGCTGAGTCACAAGGTGCAGGATGTATCATCAGGGCTTTCTAAACTCCTTCTCAGAAAGGAGTTGAGGTGCAGCTGGATCCAGTCCTGTCCCCAGACTTGGTCATGAGTTTATGTCTAAAGAATTGTATAGGTAAAATAGAACCTATATCCCAAGTTTGTCCTGCAGGATTTAAGATGGCAAACCAGATATTCAATATGAAGAAAATGAACTATTTTTTTTTAATTGTTAATGGTTAGGTAAAAAGGTAAAAATTAAAAAAGTGAAAATGGAAAAGGACAAAAGGTCAAAAAGGCAAAAGGCTTTAATCAGAATTATTTACTACACAATAAAAACTAAAAATATAGTGCACTTCTTATTAAATCAATAATATCAGAGCTAGCTTATCAAATATATATTGATGTTACTCACCTATACCAATGGCCATGGGCAATCACTTTCACACAGCCTTGAAGGGGTATCCTTGAGGGGCATCACCATGCAAGAGAAGGATCTTCACACACTTTAGAGAGGTATGCTAGAAATACCCTCTGTGAAAAAGTTGGACTGGTCTTTTATAGTATAAAATGCTTGACTGTCAATCATATACAATTACGTGTTGTTGTGCCCACTGTGGTGGGCTGACTTTGGCTGGGTGCCAGGTCATCAAGCCACTCCACCATTCCCCTTCCCAGCTGGACAGGGGAGAGAGAGTAAGGTAGAAAACAACTCATAGACTGAGATAAGGCAGCTTACTCAAGCAAAAGTGAAAGTATGGGAGTGCATAAGCAAAGAGAAAAAAAAAGTTTATTCTCTACTTCCCATCCGTGAGAGACGTTCAGCCGTTTGCTGGGAAGCAGGGCTTCAGCAGGTGGAGTGGTTGCTCCAGAAGGCAAATGTTGTAAAGAGCAAAAGTTGCTCACCCTGTTCCTCCTCCTTTCCTTAGCTTTTATATGTGGGCTGATGCCCTGCGGTATGGAATGTCCCTTTGCTTAATTTGGGTCAGCTCGCCTAGTTGTGTCCCCTCCCAGGATCTGGCCCACCCCCAGCCCCTTGATGGGGTGGGGTTATGTGGAGAGGCTGATGCTGCGCCAGTGCCGCTCAGCAGTACCCAAAACACTGGTGTGTTATCAACACCTTTCCAGCTACCCATGCAAAGCACAGCACTGTGAGAACTTCTAAGGGAAAATGAACTCTAGCTCAGCCAGACCCAATACACCTACTCAGAAAAATATGCTTTATTGCTGAAAGAGATATTATCAGCTCTTGGGTTTCTCCTGCTCGACACCTGTGCCTCTCACACTCCTCTCAGGGCCTGCACCACCTCCACTGGTGCCAGCCTCAGCCAGGAAGCATCTGTCTGGCACTTGCTCATGTCGGATCTAAATTGAGATCATTTGGCAAGATGGTCTCAGTATTCTTCAACACCAAAAATCCCCTTTGCTCAGTCCATCACTGCCAACTTGGAAATGAGGCAAAGATCAAACTGCTGTACCCTAGCGTAGACAGAGTGTCCTGCTACAGATTCTTGAATACATGACTTCTTTGCATACCATGCAAATTTAAAATCTTCATTTTTCCCTTTTAAGCAGAGTGAAAATGGGGTTTGGGTAACTGAATGATAATAATAACATATTGTGTGGGTTAAGGAAAAATCACTGGCAGACCTATTGGACCCTCATTCCAAAAGTACATCTTGTTGAAAAATTACTCTTCCCCTGGCAGAGGGAGAGAGACCCTGCTTTTTGCTGCTTCAGGAATGAGCACATAAGGATGTTTAGCTATCATACCCTCATCTCACTATTTTGTTTTTATCTCATGAAAGGGATTTTTCTCTTTGAGAAATGAAGATAGAATGGTGCTAGAAGCTTGATGACTATCACAGCCAACCCAGGATTACGCTCCTGCAGGAAGAGGCATTGTGCACATCTGCATGCAGTGACCATTACATAGGGTAAGTCTCAGCCCTCCCTGAGACAGCTGGTAGTGACTGGGGCACCGAGGATGTTAGAGCCAAAGGAAGTCCTACCACTGCTTTTTGCTCCTGCAGTTGCTGTGTGGCCCACAGGACAGCCCTGCTCCTCCTGCACCACCACAGTGCTGTCTCTGAAGAAACCAGGGCAGCCCCATGCTGAGGTGGGTGTGTAAATCCCTGCCTTGCTCTCTTCTGTACCTGTTCTTTAACATGTAACAGTGTTTTTTTCCACCTTATACAGGGCTGGAATTGATTCATGAAAATGGGACATATCAAAATTTGAGGCTGGCCTCAGCATCCTGCTGTAGCCCTCATTCCAGGGAGAAAAGTCAAAGCAAAAGGAATGCAATGTACTGGGAATTATCAATCACCACCAGACACAGAGTGACCATGTACCCATCAGCCTCACTCTTTCCTGAGATGACAAAACAAACCTTCCTTTTCTCTCTCTTAGCTCAGCTGTGTGAAATGTAAAAAGGGGTAAAAAATGACAGTATGTTCCAACCAAAAATATTGATACAAGGGAGCCCCACAGAAGCCTCTTGAGATTGGTCTCAATTACGGGTCCTATCCATTCACAGAGTTACTCTGACAATTGTGATAAAAACCCTCTCTGCCTCTCTTTAGGTAGATATAGAGAGATGTGTATTGCCCAAATATAATATGCTAATACAGAGGTGAGATCTCTGTTTTGTTGATTTATCAATTACCTTGTTGGTTCCTTCTTACATACATAATTTAATTGCAGTTTAAAACAAATAAGTGGACAAATTCTGTAACATTATCCAGAAATCTGTTTCTTTTCTCACTATGAAAGGAATTTCTCACTTGTTTTGGGGATCTAAAATTTAACAACGGAGTACCTTGCTAAAGCCAAAGTCTACCCCACCTGCTGTTGGCCCAACCATTGCATATTTGTCTGTAACAAGCTGAGTGAGATGTTATTTTATGGAAGTTGAGGAAATCTACAGAGCAGCTCTCAGTTTGAGAAGGCAATTTAATGGATCATGAAGTGACAAAGTAGCATGAAAGACCTTCCATATTTTTCAGCAGTAAAACTGCTGAAAAAACTCCTCACTAAAACAAAAAGCCCAGCATGTAGTAAAGAGCAAGGGCTGCAGAGCGGAAGGGCCTAATAGAGCTCCCAGAGGGTGTGCAAGAAAACAGATCTACTTGACAGTCTGCTGAAAGCTCTGCTGTTAAAAATCACCTTTTAGTATGAGACTAATAATCTCCAATTTTGCAAGGAAACTTGTGGATAAAATCTAGTTTTGCTGTAAATCCAGATGTTCCACTTGCACAGTTTTACAGTCATGTTCAGGGCTTTTTCCATGAGGCTGGGGACAGGCTGGCACCCAGGGCTGGGACCGGGCAGCCATCCCTGCTTTGCCAGTTTCCTGGTGGACCTTGACTGGAAGCAGCTCCTGGGTCAGGTCACTGTCCCTTGGGAGCACCCAGGACACCCTGCAGCCATGCCAGTCATCCCTGGGGGCTGCATTCAGGGCTCTTGAATTTTGTATGTAAAGGGTTTCTGCATGGCAGTTTCTCTCTTTTGGTCCTAATTACAGTTGCAGAACATTTGAATTTTTTTGCATATATATTAAGTGGTGTCTCATAACAAGTCTTTTCTTCACAGGTGAGTCCTTGTGAATTCATATCCAAACAGGTGTATTCTCTAGATCACAGAAGTGAGGTGTTGAGCTGCAAGTAGGACAGACTCAACAAAACAGAACAGCGAGGGCTTGCCACACTCACTCTGCCAGCATGTCAGGTTGCAGAGCTGAGCTGAACCACAAATGATTGCATAGTAAGGTGTATTTTCCTCCTTTTTAATGGAGAATATTTATACAGATAGATTATAACAGTCTTTATGAAAGCACAAAATCTTACCCCTCTCTCCTCTACAGGAGTTAAGTAAGCTTTGTTGAAAAACTCTCAGACTTCCAAAGAAAAATTGAAGTGTTCATGCTGTTAATTTTCATTTCTGCTTCCTCCTTCATGATTGTTTTAACCAGTGCAGTGGAGTTATTTTCAGAGGCACCAATCCAGAGAATCATTGCACTCAGCTTTCATGCTGTGAGATGGAGCATTTGGGTTTGAATATGAATTTGATAGTAGCAACAGTAGCAGTGGGAAGCTTTATCTGTGAAAGGGAGTCAAAATGGAGCAGAACTGAGAATTCCATCAGCAAGAGAGTCTGTTATAGCTGTGCAGCAGTAGTTCAAGTCCTTTCTTTTTCCCCTCTTAATCAAGTGACAGAAAACGTGTTCCTGCCTGGCTCAGCACTTCTAATCTAGGCATGCTGTAAAAACACAAAGCCCTTGATAAATGTTGGCCTCTGCTAATTTGTGTCAAAAAGAACAAAGGTTCTTTAACTAGTTTGGGAGTCTGTAAGCACTGATTTGGGCTGAAATGCTAAACTATAATCTAATTCCTAAATTTTTATCTAATTATTTGCAAAATAATGAAAACCAGCAGGAGACCAGCTAAGGGTTAGGGAGAATGTTTCTCACAGAGAGAGGCAGGTGCCTTTGTAGGCAAATAGTAAGCTGCCAAAGTGAAGCTCTTAGGCTGTGAAATCCACGAAAAGCTGGGAATCCTCACATGGTCTCCACTCAGGTCACTTTTATAACTGTCCTTGAAAAAGAGAAAAGTTCACCTGCTCAAATACAACAGTGCTAGAGAAGATCAAAATTAATTTGATCAGAGAAGCTGAAGCAGTGTGGGAAAACCATCCTGCAGTGAAGTTCATGGGCTATGTTCACATGAAAGTCATGGTACCTGTACTTCATACTGCCCTAATGAATCATTTGTCGTATGATCAGTGCTTGCTGATATGTCTTTAAACAAAATTAGGTCAAATGGTCTTTAGATATTTTCCCCTTTTTATTACTCTCATCAGCCTTTGACTGTTTTTAAGAAAAATCAGGTTTTGTTTCATTCATTAATCTTTTTTTTTTCCTAGTTCCCTTCCTTTCCCTCCTTTGTTGCCTGGCCTCTGCCTTTCCCTTCCTGTGTGGCTGACCTCAGGCACGTACCTGCTGGATGAGTGTAACTGGCCTTGAGACACCTGCCACTCTTGCCATGGTTTTAGTGTCCCTCACTTTAAGGACTCCTTACAGGATCTCTCTTATGCTTCCTATTGCCTGCTGCTCATTCTGTGCCCTTTTTGTCTGCCTCCCTCCCTTCTATCCTATGATCTGCCCTGTTGTGATTTCCACTCTCCTTGAGGGATTCCCTTTGCTTCTTTCTGGCTTTCCTTTGAAGAATCACAGAAGATTCTGACTGAAACAACTGGCTAACAGACCCCGTTAATTTAATTGATGCATTCTCTTGGAATCTAGGGCTACCAAGCCAGTTTTCCCTAAAACCATTCTTCCATTATGTTCTCTACCACAGGGCACAACTAAAGGGACACAAAGCTGAATGTGACCTTTGCTGGAGCATCTGTAGGTTCCCATATTCAGCCTTCATCTGAACTTTGCAGCTTCTGTCTAGCAGGACATGTTTTTTCCTACTGATTTTTAAAGATAAGGTTCTTATCCTACCTGTCCTTTCAGTATTTATCCTCTTTTGTACAAGAACTGTACTCACTTTCGTACAAAAAAGTGTATCTTGGTCTTTCTTTTTCTACATATCCACTCGTAACCATTTTTGGAAGTGGTATATTGGCTTTTGGCTTAAACCAGATGGGCAGCCTAAGTGCTTTCTTTGCTTTTGATATGCTCCTCAGATTCAGCTTTAATCAGTTCTCCTAGCCTATTCTTTTGACCCCATTTTTTTAATGTCTATGACTTAAATTCCCATTTGTGTTTCAGCCTTTAGCTTTAGAAAGTCGATACTTTGAAGCATAAGATTCTGGATGGGGATTCATGTCTGTCGTGCCCAAGATATGAATCCAAGCCCTGTGTGAACTTGTCCTGTAGACTCTTGAGAGCTGGGACCATCATTTTGTCCAGTGCATGCACTGCATCTACTTGGAGAGCCTGGTTCTCTGATCACCTCTCTGTAGTGCTGCCCAGACCATAAGTACAGGAAGAGGATTATGTGAAGGAAGTTTGGTCGTTGTGGGATAAAAATTAAATGCTGACACCCGAGTGGTTTAGAAAACAATGCAAGAGCCCTCTGAAGTTTATATGTTGTCATCCTGTTTTTCTTTACATTATTCAGTGCCTACTTACTACGGGGCGGGGGGGAATAAGTGTTGTTTTCAATATTATGCAAAGATGACGCTGTTGCAATGTGGCAAGCTGTAGTTGTACACAGCGTTCTGGACAGGACACTGTAAGTTGGTGACTAGGAAAATATTAGTAATGGTAAAAAGATCTACTAGTAAGAGAAAATTCACAAGGTAAAAATGATGACACTGTTAATATGACTCTAGATGTGAAGGAGAGATAAACACCCTGGTGAGTGTCTTGTCAGATATTAAGACAAAAGACCAACTTTTATAGTGCAGTTATATTTGATGGAGTATGTAGCGGAAGTATAGAAACATGATTAAGTGTAAGTGAGGTTTTTCACTTCCTACAGCTTTATTTGCACATTTCGTAACAGGAAGGCAGTACATTGGGGGCATTATGACATGAACTAACTTCTTACTGCATTTCATTAATTGATTTATGTGATATTTGAGACCATTTGAGATATTTGAATGATTGAAGCTGAATTTTCAGGATATATTTTTTATTTTTGTGGAAAAGAACTAAATTAGCTACATTCCTTCTTTCTGCTGCAATTAAATAGTTTTAAAATAAGTATGTCTCATATATAAACTCATCATTCAATATTGTTTCACTCTAATTCACTCCAAGGGATCTATTAACAAGAGCCTCAGTTAACCCTGCCTCAGAGGCAGATCATAACACTTAAATACAAACATTGCAGCTATTATAAGTTCAGGAAGTAATTGAATATGGATCACTCTGAACCCTGACAATATGGTTGCCAGTGAGAAGGAAATTATTGTTTTATGACTCTATCCTGTAAGTAAACTTTTGAGCAAAATTCTAGGTAATTTTAAGACCAAAACCCACTACTTACACATATTCATGTATCTTATAAACCTTTTTTAATTGTTTGGCTCTGTAACTTTTTAATTCAAATTTTAGCACAGACAAGTTTGAACTACCATTCTCAGTTCATTTTGAGCTACCACTTTGATTTTGAACAACCATTTTCTCTTTTCTTGTATTTTAAAAAACAGGCAGTATGTTAAGAGGGTTATAAAACAGGCTTTTCCTCCTAGGTTTATATTTTATTAGAAAGCTAATGGGAGAGCTCTGACATCTTGGGGCTCCACAGACAGCTGTAGCAGCAATCTCTAAGTAATAAACACACTAGTTCAATTTTCTTCTTGACTTTACATCATAATGATTTTTCTTTCAGTCTCAAGTAAATCTTGCCATCAACAGATACTACCAAAAAAATCCCTTTGTATCCAGGCACAGTAAATTGCAAAAGTACAACCTGGTGTAGATAACATGCTAAGGTTGTAAATTGAAATTAATTTTTTTCTGTAACAGTTCTTGCAAAAACATTATTGGTTCTGTTGGTAGAGTAAGCCACAGGACTGGGACTGCCCAATGACACAACTCAACGAGAGCCCATATTTCAGGAGATTTAGCTAGAAGTCAACTTACTTTTTCTTTTCTTATGTTGTGGCTGTTTTTTTCTTTCTGGCCAGATAGCAAACGACCTTCAGCTCCTTGCTTTACTCACAGCAGTTCAAGCACACTGATTTTGCTTTTGACCACAGCTTTTATTTAGCCCTGGTATCCCACAATCTACCTTACGATTCACTGAATGTCTGACCCTCAGTGTTGTCAAGCAGCCTAGCTTCTCCCCAGATTTCCTGTTCTTATAGAAGGCACTGTCAAGAGCTTTGCTGTGCTAGAGCTGCAGCCAGGAAACATTGCAGAACCAGAGCTCCAAGTGTGCTTGTTAACATGAGGGGTCACTATGAAATAGCCTTGCTAAGTTTTACAATAGCAGGAGGGGGGAAAAAAAAAGAAAATTAGTCCAGGCAGCCGAATGGCAGAAAACCAATGAGATATATGGTCCAGGAGGGCTTGGCACTGCTGCCAAAATGTTGCAGGTTTTGTTTCTCTAGCACCTATTTTGTGAAGGCTAATTATCCTTCTCTTCTGATCAAAAGACTTTGCTTATTTATAGGCATCAAATTTTATAGAAGTAGTAGCCAAAGTGGCGTCAGAGAAAAGTAAAGAGAACAGTTGCAAGAAAAGGTGGCTTTTAGAAAAAGACTTCCTTCGGAAGTGATTGCATTAAGTTCAGAAAACATAAGATAGACTGAAGGATGTAATTGTTTTGACATACTGAAGATTTTTAAGAAGTGAAACTCTACCTGTTTTTTTCCCATGCTATGGTAGAAGCAGGTCAAGAGAGTCTCTCAGGAAAAAGGTCTTTGTTTTTCCCCTGTTCTCTGCCATCTGAAAGGATAGTCACTGCAGGAGGCTATCCTAGGAACTGTGAAATCTCCTTAAGTGGAAGAGAAATAAAAAACAACCCAATTTTATTTTGGAATGGAGTAAAATTACTTTAGGTACAGATTCACAAGAGCTATTTTTTGGTTTGGTGTGGCTAAGATTCTCAGAGGCTCAGCCTGGTGCAACTGCCTCAACCACCCAAGCACCACTGCCTTGGGGCATCACTGCCATTCCAGCTCCCCAGGTCTCTCATCATACATTTAATCAGACTTAATATCATCAGGTCATATTTCTTACCACACTTCAGACTTCGCTGAGAAGGCAGCCTGGGTATGCAGGTTTGTGTAAGCCAAAAATACTTGTGAGATTTGTTAAGCTAGAAATGTTTGTATTAGGAAATGTTTGCTCAGAGTTTACATTAAGCTGCTTTAGGCCCATGGAAATATATTGTTATGTGATCCCTACGTGTACTGTAAAGATTCAATGCTGCGTGGTACAAGTTGTGGTGAGGCTCATGGTGCAGCTCTGTGGTGACTACAAGGAAATCCCCCACCTGCCAGGTGTTACGCAGCATCCATCAACAGGTATCCCAGGCTAGGATCTGCAAGTCCTGTTCTGGTTTTGCCAGAAGCTGTGTGTTTTTGCCCTGGATTAGCCCTCAAACACCCACACCCACACCCACCCACACACCCACACACCCACACACCCACACACATGTATTTAGTGACTGACCAGACCATATTTACAGCCTCTCTCCTTTCTCCCTCCCAGACCCCTTTCTCTGGTATATTTCAATTATTTCTGCTTTTAAATCAAGCATTCTATCCTATTCTCAGGTCCATTTGAATATTACTGACAGTTAGGGTGAGGTAAAAGGACAATGTAAATTCCTGAATGCTAATTCCTGAATGCTCTCAGGGAGCTGTGGAGACAACTGAGGAGGAAGGTGATTGGGCCAGTGGGTGGTGGCTGCTGCTGGAAGGAGACTCCAGCCCCATTTCTCCTCAAGCACTTTCTCCTTCCTAAGATTTTTTTTTTTTTAATCAAACACTCTGCTAAGCCGTCAGCATGTAGCGTGTGGTTGCTGTTTCACTTTAAGTAAATTATACATTCAGATCTGCAAGATCTACTGAAACTACTGTCTTGTATTTATGCACCTAGGTAGTGAGATCTTCAAGGAAAATTGTGAAGAACGTCTATTACCTTCTTGAAAGAGGAATTTGCAGTTGTTTCCTACCTACCTTCCTTTCAATGCAAGGAGAGAACCTGCCTGAAGGAGGACAGTGCTGAGCAGTTGCTGCTCTTCATTTGCAGAGTTGGGCTTCTGGAAAAGCCATTCACCTCACAATACCTCATGGAAAATGTTTATTTATACAATGTGTAGAAAAAAAGCCACAAACAGTTTTAACCTGAGGAAAATACAAGTGCATTTGATAAGAAGGAGAATCTTTGTCACATGTCCTTAAGGATGCTTACAAGACCAGGGTATTTCCCTCCCAATATCACTATCCCCATCCCATTGGAAGATAAAAGAAGACTTATTCCAAATGAAGCTGTCTGCAGACAGCTGAAACTGGAGGATCTAAGTACAGAAAGAAATTCATCCTCTTGGTGATCAGGACTTGTTTTATCTGTAACACGTGGTCACTGCAGGACAGACCTCAGCGACAGCATCACCTTGGACTTGCCATTTCTCTGTTTCTGTCTTGGGGTACCTTTTTTCCTTAAGTTTCTACATTTCTTTGAGACAGAACAGTACCTCTTTAGAGGCACTTTATTCCTGAACTAAGATACCATCTGGAAATGGTCTTAGTGTGATGCATGATCAACTTGCAGTTAAACACACAAATGTTAACTTAAGATTTTTGTTTGTACAAAGTTGTCAGAGAAAAAACATGAATGTAACAGCTGCATGTAAAACATGGTTGTTTTTGCTTACAGTGTTCCATCAGTATTTACCTTGTTTTTTTCACAGGTTTTTTTTCTCTGTGATCAAGATGTCAGCAGTCCCTGCATCTCACACTGTTCCTCCATTAAACACCTTGTGTCATTCTACAGCCTATTTTGATGAAATTTGTTTAAACCTCTGCATGAACAGAGAATTGCCAAATTTTTTCTGGCACTTTCTATGGCTTCATGACTGAGGCTGATTAAAATATCACAAACACTTACTTTCTCTTCTCAAAATCACCTGTGAAAAAGACAAGAGTGCTTTTAGATAATTTTATCCTCCCCTACACAGTCCTAACTTATTCCTGAAGCATAGGACCCTATTTGCTAGGCTTTGAGCCACTTTAAACATAAAAGTTAACTTAAAAATGTAACTATATCTCAGTGTCAACTTAGTGATTCCATACCTTAGAGGTGTGATACATAACCCAAAAGTTTACTGCTATAATGTGACAAAAGTGTCTTCTGTTTTGATGTGAACTGTGACTAGTGTAGACCAACCCTTTCCTGCCTCCACGGAGCTCATGAGCTGTCAAGCTGCAGAGCTAACCCGCCTCACTGGGGACAGTTCAGGAAACAACACAGATGAACTCCTGTGTGTCCTTGGCACCTCCAACTTCAGATGTCTGCAGGAAGCTGCCTTTGGAATAAGGCTTCCTCTCATGCCAGGCTTCTGACTTGCTCTAGAGTTGCTTTGAAAGGCAAGACACCTTGTTTTTTCTGTCCATGGAATTTCCATTTTTTCATGGAAAGATAACAAAAAGAATCTGTGAAGAGCTGCTGAGCGAGAAGAAAAAGAATGGCAGCTATTTAATACGGGAGAGTGAGAGTGTGGAAGGAGCCTTGTGTCTCTGTGTTTTGTAAGTATCCTGATTTTTTTATGAGCTTTCAGTTGGATCCAAACACAACAATCATCTTCTCTAACATTAATAGTTCTTCCCTGATACTAAGAGACTCCAAGAGGGTGTGTCTATGTATTCAAGAAGTGCTGGTTGCTTTAGGTTTCCTTTATAGTGACTAGTGAGAGGGTGGCATTTCCGAAAAACCATTTTATGTAACAGATGATAAATTAACTATAATCTGGTGATGCTGGTCTCTCTCTGCAGACAATAAGGGGAGCTCAGAGAAAATACTTCAGCCTGCCAAAACATGCTAAGATCCTTACTCAAAGTAACTGCCTCTGTAGTGATGAGTAAACAGCATTTTAGCACTGTTGAGACACTGAAAAGTCTCATCGTGCGTTACAAAACACTTCCTTCTTTGTAGAACTTCTGCCTGATAAAAGCTCAGCCTTGTGTTTCAAAGGAATTTTACCTGATATAAGAACACAGGCTGAGGCTGAAAATTACAAAGTTCCATTTGAATTTATATGACAAATCCACAGACAAGATGGGCATAGAAAATTGCTACTTCTAGTCCGAAGATTTAATTACTACAATTAAAATTTTATTATTTTCTTTTTCTGTAGGGAATAGCACTTTTATTTCCCTTATTACACCTTTCAGATATAATTGATCTGTTCGTAATGTATTCAAAGTTTAAAAACTAGAATCTAGGTCTTTGAACCTATGAGGTTTTGCACTCTCGTTGCGGATAGGTTTGAGTGTGACATGAAAACCTTTTAACATATCTAATTAATGAAAAAATATGAGAAGATGTTTTCATCAATCACTAAAAATGAATTTCTTATGAAACAAATCAATGGAAAGGCGAGAAAAGGGGAGAGAGAAAGTGAGTACTACTGGGTTGGTGGGTAGAAAAAGGGAGATCTGGAAAATAACAGAATGAGCAGAAGAGAAATAGCAAGTGGGGGACAAAGAGAGCCCTCAACAAGGGAGCTACAGGAACCTGTTTTCAGTATGGTGTGGAATGAGACAATGCAGGGGTGAGGGGAGGGAATGCACATGCATACCTTGCCAGAAGGGACAAATAGGGAACCTGACACAGGGGAAGAATGACAATGTTAGTTAGAACCTGGGTTAAGCTTTGGGCCACACCAGCACAGTTGCCTTTCCTTTCATCTTTTTTTTTTTTAAGGGCAATGCAGATTTGCCTTGTGATGTCTTGCAGACATACTTTGGCCTGTCCCATCTGCCTGCCACAATATTCTGTGGAGGCACATGAAAAATCATGTGACTTCCAGTTTACCTCTGTGGGTTTTAGTGTTAAAAGCTGATAAAAACT
This sequence comes from Promerops cafer, assembly GCA_013398275.1. Classification (NCBI taxonomy): domain Eukaryota; kingdom Metazoa; phylum Chordata; class Aves; order Passeriformes; family Nectariniidae; genus Promerops; species Promerops cafer. The sequence continues at coordinate 2,582,624 of VZSE01004122.1, read as the reverse complement.
GAAGTGTTTTTAGTGGATTTGACTACAATCCCAACATGAACAAATGCCATAGTTAAACTGTGAGAGTGGCAGCAGTGGTACACAGATGGTGGCTTGCACAGGTCAGAGCACAGCTTGTGTTCAGACAGCACATGGGATGGTATTAGTGCACTGGCTGAGAACTGCCTCAGAAACTGGGCTGCCTTGCAATGGTTCACTAGGCAAACTGCCCTAAAACTGGGGGATATCAACACTGAAACTCTCCGTGATGTTCAAAGGCAACTTTTGAATTAGCACTGCATCTTAACACCTTGTTTAGCACCTAATGTGGTTGATGTGCAAACTGATAAACCCTTCTCAAGTTAACTGATCTGTGGGCAGAGACACTGATCCACTTGCTACAGCAAACAAACAAACTTTCTAGTCCTTTTTTATTGGGATATGGGGGGGAGTGCAGTCCCATGGAGGACCTGGGAGTCAGAATGGTGGGACCAGTTCAAATGCATCTCTCCTCTAATAGGGCAAGGTGCACGGCTCTTCTAATACACCTTCCTCCACAGCACTCTGTCTCTTTCATCCAGAATTGTCCCAGGTCTGACAGTGCCTCAGTACAGACCTACTGGTTTTGCTACTGTTCTCCTTACTGTTCAACATGCCATTCTCCCTTTCACCTCGCTTTTCTTCCAGACCAAACATTTTGTTTATTTGTACCCTTTACTAGCTCTTGGTAAGCATTTAGTAGTTAATGAGGAAACAGAAGTTTCCATTTTAATGGTAGTTTCATGTTCATTTAGTAAAAATTACAGTAGCTGAATAATATCCAGGCAGTACCGTTTTAAAATTTAGTTGATCAGTAAAGAACAAGTTTCAAAAATGATCAGTTCCTGGTATTTCTTTTTCTCACGTCTCTGTCTCTGTGCAAAGAGTGAGCACTCACATTTATAAAAGTACTTTTCATCAAGAAACATGTAGATTTCCACAGGTATCTGAAGAAGGCAAAAACCAAAATATGCATCCCTGTGATACCACTCTTTGAATTAAAATAAATCTGTTACAACTGGAAGCCTTATTCTGATCTCAGTTCATAGTAACTTTTTCTGCAGAACAAAGTACTTTATTTTCAGGAACCCTTCATTTCTGTGCAAGTGCCCTGAGCCAAGTTTTTGCTCCAAGGTTCTTCTTGTGACAGTTCACTTCACAGAGCCACAGCTGAAGTCCTCCTGATGAACAAGCACACCAGTTAAATAAACTTGTTTTCAGATGCTGCTCCCCCCTCTCCCCAACCTCCTCACTTATTTGTGATGTATATTTTCTAGCAACTCTGCTACCTTTTTTGATCCCAGTCACGATCTCCAGTTCACCTCCGGAATTGCTGCTACTGTGGTATCTGATAAAGCTTTTATTTCTGTTGACAAAATATATCCAAAGACATCAGTAGCCTCGGTGTTAAAATACCTGCTTATTATCAAAAATAACAATAACTAAAACCCTGGGAAATGCAAAGGAAGAACATTACTCTTAGAAGCAGGAGCCATACAGTCGTTTTCTGGGTGCTGGTGACTGGAGGTCATTTTCTGCCAACATCTCTCCAAGAATTCAACAGCCTTCTTGTGACAGAAATGCAAAATGAAGGTTAGAGCAGTGAGGAAAATAAGAGAAAGATGAGAACAGGTGATGCCTGGAATCAAATTATGCTTATTAAAGGCCTGTGTTAGGCTTAGTTCATATGTTTTTTGAAACCCCTGGTTAGAGTAATCTTGTATTTCAAGATATTAAACCTTCACTCATTTTGTAATCTCTAGGATCTCTTCTCTTTTGCTTTTCTGTCTCTGCCTCATTCAATTTTACTGCACTTCTCATGTCTTTAATACTGTTTGCAGATACGTGCACTTTGTTAATGTGATGTATTATGTATACAATGTTTTTCACAGCTTTGAGGGCCTCATCTACACTTACCGTATCTTCAGAGAACACCAAGGATATTTTAGAATACAGGTGAGTAACTCTCATTACATCTCTAAAGACTGCATTAAGGATCACAGGTTTTTAAAAAATCATAAAGTAAAAGATCTTAGATTCATTATGATCAACGATCACTTTAATCTATTGTCATTTTAGTCTATGATCATAGATTTTAAAAAAAATCCATGAACACAATACTATAGAAAATATTTCCAAGTTTGCTCTCTACTTATTCTTATTACAGATGAGCTCAAAAAGTAGCTCTTGTATTTTTAGAATTTCCTTAAAATCTAAGTGGCTCTGTTATTTATTAACCAGCTGCTTTCTCATTTGACCATTTCTTTTTGATACCACTGATGAAATATCTGTTACTTTTCTTACTTTCTCCTGTTCCTAATTACCTTTTTCTATTTGAAAGCACTGCTATTGCTTGCACCATCTCACAGGGATCTGGGATATTGCAATGATCTTTTTGATTTAAAGAATCTATAATTCTGTGCAATTGTGAGGCACCTGAAGTGACAATGCCAAACAATGCTGCTTATTCAAGTAAAACAAGTGTAAGAGAGACTAATGCATCAATCAAATCCCCAGGCAATGTGAAAGGACACCTAAAAGCTGGCTCACTCCCCTGCTTGTAGTAGCACAGCCAAGAGGACTGCAAATATTAAGCAGCATTTAAATCACTTCATAAAGAACACTCCAAGCTCTCATATGCTGGTAATTTATTGCTTATTAGTGGTTCTGCCTGTGCATGAAAGACACAATTTCCCATGAAGAAGAATGGCTTACTGACAAAAATATTCTGTTTTGGACCTTAGCCACTCTACTGGGGTTAGGCTGTCATTCCTGTCAGCAGGTAACTCAGATACTTTTAGACTTTCCAAACCCATTCTTCCTTACAAAGTTTTGCCAATAATGTGAAAGAAAAATTCAGTTCTTAAAAATTTTAAGTCAGATTATTTTGGCTTACTAAAATAATTGACTGAAATAATGTATTGATGGTTGAGGAGAGGTTGGTTGGGGTTTTTTTAAGGTCAGATTCAGACATGAGCTTTCTAGAGCGCAACAGGCTGGCCCCAACCAGCTAAGCTCCTCCACAGCTGCTCACTCTCTCCCTCCTTAGCAGGACAGGGAAGAGAATACAAGGAGCAGAAGTGAGGAAACTCCTGGACTGAATAAAATACAGTGTAATAGGTAATCAGGTAAAGCAAAGTCGTGCACACAAGCAAAGCAAAGAAGAAGTTCAGCAACTCCTTCTCATCAGGAGGCAGATATTCAGCGACCTCCTGGAAAGTGAGGCCTCAGCACACACATAACCACAAACATCCTCCCTTTCCCTAAGCTTTTATTCCTGATGGGCTGTCAGATGTCAGTGAGGTGACAATGGGGTGACAGTGTCAGATGGGTGAGATGGGACAGCCAGCATCTTGCACACCCCCAGCCTACTCCTCAGGTGAACCAAGTGCAAGAAAGAGACATCCTTGTCGCTGCACGAGCACTGTTCAGCAACAGCCAAAACGTGGCTGTGTTATCAGCACTGTTTCACTCAGAAATTCAGAGCATAGCACTATGTAGGCTGCTATGAAGAAATTTAACTCACCCCAGCCAGACAACAGTACATACAGGCATTGGCACCCAGTCCATCCAGGGCTGAATGGAAGATGAAGGATGCAGAAAACTAAAGAAAATAGATACAAGCTTCTTTGTTAGCTAGCAGATTAAGTGAAACCAAAGCCCCGTTCTCTTTTAATGACTACTAGTAGGCTGCTCACTGTCTGTCACTGCCCTGAAGTCACAGCACTGTAAAGTCTGTGCACAGATCCCTGCAGGGCTGAGATAAGTCCCGTCATACGAACCCACACTTAAAGAACAGTTTTTTGCACGCAACCTTTGCTTGCCAATGCTGATATTTTGTAGAAGTTTGGGTTCTGTTTGTCACCTAGTTATTTAAAGGCAGCATTTTAAGTGAGCACTAAATATGTTATCCCTAAACTTTTGCTCTCAGACCGGAGTGCAGTGTGTGATGCTGTCGTTCTTCAACGCTCCGCTGTAGTGGATTGCTGCAGCACACATCTACACCAATTTAACTGATGTTCTTTTGGGAAAAAAAAGATGGCAAGGGAGGTTACTTTTAGTGCCATAACCATGGCTCCAAACAGGTGTCCCTAGTGTTTTAAGGACAGTGCAATATTGTGTCACCAAACCTGTTTACAAAACAGCTCCTTGGTAAATAAGAAACAACTACTCATTCTTTTCATTTAGGGGACTCCATGTGAAGGGAACTTGCAAACACATTTTGTTATCCTTTCCTTACAGACTTCTGAAGGTGTTCCAGAGAGGACCTTCAAAACATTAAAGGACTTAATATATGCTTTTGAAAAGCCAAATCAAGGACTGGTAACAAACCTCCGCTACCCAGTGAAAAAACCAAAGGCCTTGCAAAGAAAGCAGAGGTTCAAGTCAGGAATGGACAGCATTTATGACGGTGAGAAACTTAGCTCTGCCTTTGTGGTTTTTTTAAAGATAACGGCATTGACAGGTTTGTGGTGAATACTTGCTCAATGTCTTCTTGCATGGACAGAAGTTTTACATCCTTCCTTCTCTCTTAGCTTCCCTAAAATGGTTATTCTTAGCTCACAGGTTACTTACCCTCACCCACTGCAAATGAACAAATTAAAATTCTTAGAGATATACAATAATGAAAAAAGCTGCCTCTCTTGTTCATGGATGTTGATGCTTATAGGTTGGTGAAGGCCGAGAACCAGTTTTACCCAATGTGCTTCTGCCAAGGTACCAGACCCTTGCACTTGGGGGTTGAGGCAGTCCTTTACCTTCATTGTCCAGGTTCTAAGATATTTTTATATCAAAACTTTACTCAGTTCTAAGATGGGCAGGTAAGCAAGCCAGCTTGTGATTTGTATTTGAAAATGAGTAAGTGATAACAAGCATATAGCCTTGTGCTCAGGATCACAGCGTTGGAACCAGAGTTCAGCCTCTCACTGCTCTTCTTCTGCTAATTTATGATCACGAGTCCCGGGTGTAGAATGAGGATATGATGCTTTTACCTGACAGAATTATGCAAATGGACACAACAAAGACAGAGGTTCTCATAAAGCTTTAGACTGTGTTGTATAGCCCCATGTCATCCTTACATTCTTGTTTTGAGAAGCATGACTGCAGATACTGTTGGTAACTCGCTAGTATCCCTCACACCATTCTTCATGTTCCTGCTGAACAGCACTGAGCTGCAGCATCCATCAGGACATGGGCTGCAAAATAACCCTGAGACTGTTCCATGACCTCTGGCAGAGTGTGCCGAGAGCCCCAGCACGAGCAAGGAAATCCTTTTGTTAAGTACAGATATAAAGGAAACAAAACTCTGGAGTCTCCACCCTGCCCTGTGATTTGCATCTCATGCCCAACAGCAGCTCAGCACGGTGATGTGGGGCAGTGTTATGATCCAGTTATTAAAGTTCTTAGAAATGCCTCTGCCCGAATTAAGGTGCAAATGAGACCATATGCCAGTGACAATAGCGTGAGTTTTATTTGATAGTAAATATGAGAGGGAGAGAGAGAAAAAGGAGAGTAAAAAGAAGATAAAGGAAAAAGAGGTGGGGGGGACAGAGAGTGACAGAAAATATCACCACTGTGTGGATCCCAACAATGTTCTTTTGATCCTCTCCAGCTGGTCTTCTTGGTGGTAAAGGTCCCCCCGAAAGCACAGAATCCGATAGTTTAATATAACCTCAGGCTGGGTAGGAAAACCCAGGCATCTCCCTGGGGCAGGGGGGAGTTTGCCATTGTCTCTTACAACAGACTCTGGGTTTTTTGCATCATGTGCAGTCCTATGGTGCAAGGCTTCAGGAACGACTCTGGGGGGGGGGCACTTTGGGGGAGTCTTTGATGGATTAAGATTAAGCTGAGGCACTCCCTCAGCTGCCTCTCATGTGAATGTCCCTTGGATGTGGCTTTCCCAAGGTTGGGGGTTCCACAGCCAGTTTGCATAAGGGAGGATGGGTTCACTGCCCCTGAGCAGCGGTTACGACACCCCGAAACTTCCTCCCCCCACCTTGGCTCGGGGGGAAATATGTGCAAACCTGCTCCCAGCAAAAGGGTCTGTGGGCTACAGCCTCTCCAACCCCGAAGCGAGCCAGAGATGATTCTTAGTATGGCTGCTGGTTTGGCTCACGTTCTTTTCCTTGTTTACTTGTTTGTTTCAGGCAATTGAAGAATGGGTTTTCCATTATCTAATCTCAGTAGTTTGACTTTCAGTCCAAAGTTCCAGTCAGGCAACTTCAGGGAGGTTTCTTTGGTTGTAGCTTCTTTATACAGTTTTTGCTGTAAGGAGCAGAACTTTGTATCAAAGTTTGAGGCATGAACTATTTCAGTCTCTGACAGGCAGCCCCTCTGTGCTGCAGTTACTGGGGTTTCACACACAAGAGCAGTGCAACCGCACTGGCCAAGCTCCTCCAGAACTGCGTGTACTGCTGCAGTTTTGGGGCCTGAGCCCCAGCAACCTTGCTGAGGGGAAGTCACAGAGACACACTTCCCATGTCATCAACATTACCTTGTCACCTGTACCACAAGGCAAATATGCCACATTTGCTCTAAAAATGTTTTTATGGTCTCTTATCATTGCTGTTGCAGGGAGATAGAAAATATTGCAGTAGTGTGGATATGTTTTTAGGAAGAATCAGGTGTAATATGTATTTTTGGTCCTGCAATAGGAATTTTTCTAGAAGATGCAAAATGTCTGCATCTGGACTCACAGAGAAGAAAACAAACCCCTTCATTTCAATGTCAAAATATATGTAGTCTTCCATAAAAATGGAGGCTTTTTAGAAATAATCAAGCTACTTTGGAATTGTTTTTATTAAATTTTGATTTAAATTTCACTTATACAGCATTCCAAACTTCCCTCTCAGACTGCATTATTACATGCCCACAGCAGGGGCTTATGTAAATGTCATGATGGCTCTCTCTGAAACACAGGCACTGCCCAAAGCATTGCAGTGCTCCCTAAAGCAAGCACCCTGTCCCATCCCTCATGTGCCACCAGCAGCTGGCTTTGCTGCACACATGGGACTGAGCGCTCCAGCACGACCAGTGGAACACCTCAAGAGACTGGGGTCACGATCCTGGTGATTGGAGATATTTGAGCTTTGTTTTCCAGCCTAAGAACAGATTTTCTGAAGGCAGCTGCTTGAAAAGCAATGTTTCCATAGTGGAGCTTTGAGTTCCAAGCATTGAATTTCTGCCTTTTCCCTGGCTTCTCAAAAACCGTAACCAATCTGACGAAGTGTAAGAGAGAACAGGATTTTTCAGGCTCTCCTCCTTTAGTTGGGATGAGAACTTTTCTCTTGGGTATTTATTTACAGAAGAAGGGATGCGTTATGCGAGTCATATAGAGATATATACAGATATCTCAGCTATTGATCTGATTTACCAGGATGATTTCCGACATTTGACTGTTCCTCAGGAAGGAGGGGGTATCATGTGGATACAACTGTTTACAACAGTGCTTGCTGGCTCAGAAAAGGCAATTTGCCCTTTCCTGGAGAATCCAGTCCATAGGACAAGTGGCCTAAACACTGGCCCTGCAATAGCAGAGAGAACACTGAGAAACCAAACTGAGTTACTGACACCTGCCCTGCCACAGGCTGTGCTGCTTCCCATGGCCTTTCAGAAGAGCACCTTGGAATGACATCTTTTTTTGTTTGTATTGATTACTTCACAGAAGTTGATGACGGTGGTGATTACGTCGATGTCTTACCCTGAAGGATCTGCACCTGATGGTTTGAGAAGCTGCCATTCCAGGATGTGCGCCGGTGCAGTGCCTCAGCTGGGGACAGCCTCCAGCTGGGTGTCCTCTGCTCTAGCCCTGGAATTACCCTCCTCCTTTTGCAGACTGTCAGAGTAGCTGTATCTTCAACCAGCAGATCCAGTACAAGCTATTACGCATGTTTGCTCAGCAATAAAATAAGTACTTTTGGTTACAGACACATACACACACATACACACATAGGTATGGGGGGAAGGTGTCCATATATGTGTCTTCTGGTGGTTTTTAGCCAGTAAATTGTCCAAGATGTTGACTGCCAGAGTGAACATTCTGTTAGAAGGCAGCAATATAAATATATGAAATAAATAGGCATAAAGCAGTAATTTATGGCAGAATTGACAGGTGTTGATAAAAACCACATATGACAAAACTATTAGCATTTTAAGATGATTTAAAAGCCCCAAACTCTGTTATTTTGCACAATTCATGTTACTTCATTGTTGAATGAGTGAATAGTATTTCAGCAATGTCAAGGAATACTAGTAGTCTGTAATCTGAAAAATGCAAATTAAAACAAAAATGCTGTGTTAAGTCCATGCCATAAAAATTTAACGAACCAGAGGAAAATGGTCTGAAATACTTGCAAGGTTGAGGAATGGTTCTGGCAGATTACGAGAGGACTACAAGTTCTACATACATGTCAGCATGAACACATCCTTTTTTTAATAGGTTCTGTACATATGGGAATGCTTACTCCATTTTCTACTGCCATTCGTTCTGTATTATGTATATGTCTTTTGTTGTTTATTTTTTTAATGCAGGAATTTGCTTTAATATTATTCACAATTTTAAATATTTAATAAATACTTTCGTTCTGAAGGTGGCCTGCAACTAGCAGCCACAGCCAAAACTGGAATGTATGTCCTGAGTCTTCCAGTCACTACTACAGACTCTCTCACCATCTGAGACTGTGAGGAAGACATTTGTATTGGCTGTATGTTTAAGACCCTCCATAAATCATTTATGTATATTTATGGGTAATACTAGTTAGATTTTTTTTTTCTATGTTTCTCTCACACCATTATTTGTCAAAGGAATTTTAGACCTTTCAGTGCTTTGGACTTCATTATGAATTTAACAGTGCTGCAGAGTTTTTGGCTCCAGGCTCAACTAATATTTGTAGCGAGAAAGAGACAAAAAAACCCCCCTAGACTATTAATTAACCCTAGCAATGCCAAGAAATACTAACATATACGTCCAAAACTTCGTTAATTGAAAAGAAAGTAGTTGTCCATTAAAAATGGTTCTATGGGACATAAAAACCCCAGCCTTTGCTCTGTAGAAGCACTTAAGTGATATGTCTCTTTACTTGCAGAATCCAGCAGCCTGTCTGATAGCTGGTTATCACAGGTACCAGACTGAGGAACTGCTGTGCTGAGGCACCCCACCTCCAGCAGCACAGTCCTTAACAAAGCACAACACTGTGCACAAGTTGTTCAAAAGCTTCATACAGAAGCATCTACCTGCCGACATCCGAAAGGTGGGTGGGTGAGCGTGTTTGTCCATGTCAAGGGTTGAACAGTGAGAAGGCGGAACCTCTTGTACCTCTTGTACACTCGAAAGCTTCGAGCACACGGTGTAAGAAAGCACATGGTCCAAGAAGGGCATGATCCCGGGGCGCTCCAACTGCAAGGGGCACGAGGGAAGGATTCCCGTTACAGCGCAGGAAGCGGGGGCGGGGGCTGTGCCCGCAGCGGCCTGCGGAGGTCGCTGTGTGAGGCGGACGAGCGGTCGGGTCACAAGGCCGTGGGTTCGATCCCCGCCACCGCCAAAACACCACCAGAACACCGCCTAAACTTCCCCCTCCCGCGGGAGAAGCCAGGGAACCACAGGCGGGAGGGGAGGCTGGCTGGTGGCGGGATTCAGCCCTCCCCAGCAGGAGAGGAAAGGATAATGGGGACTAGAAAGACAGCAGGAAGGCGAGGTAGGGCTGCGGGCGCCAGATGGGAACCGACGGCAGCTTCAATCGGAGGCGGCCCTCTAGAGGCTGGGCGGCTGAAGACTCAGCTCACCCGGACCACACAGAGCTCCGCTTAGGAAAAGCATCCCTCTGGATCGCCCCGACGGCACGTGAGCCCTAAAACCGCTGTCACCGATCTACGCGTCCGCATTGCCCGCACTCCTCGGCTCCTCCGCCAGCTCTGGCTGCCTGCACCAAGCCATGGCTGCTGCCCGCCCCTGCCTCCCTTAAACAAGATGGCGGCGGCGGCGGCGTCTCCCGTGGTGCCGCGCGGCGGCCGCTCGCGCTCATTGGTCGCGGCGTCACGATGGCGGCGGCGGGAAATGCGAGTGAGGGCCGAGTAGAGTGTCGGAGGGGCCGGGCCGCCATGGATGCCCCGGGCTGCATGAAGGCCCTGCTCCTCGCAGCCACGGAGTACCGCGCCGCCAAGACAGCGCACAACGCCGCGCTCCTGCAGCGCAGCCTGCAGGTGAGAGCGGTGCCCGTCCCGGCGGCGCGGAGGGAGCGGGGCGTGGGGGTGGCCGTGGTCTCCGTTATTATCATGTTTTCTGGTGTGTTTGTGTGTTTACAGCGGTGTGCTGTGAGTCTATATGCACCCAGGGCAAGCAGATAGTGTGTGTTACAAGGAACTTAATTTTTTATTTATCCCCAATATTCTGGCTCGCATGAATCGTTTCACAGCTTAAAAAATAGCGTGTGAATGACGAACTGGTCTTGTATCTGGAGTTTTCCAGTTCCGTGCAACACGTATTCAAACGTGGTTTTTGCTAAGGAGGTGGGTCAGTGCATTTCCCTGATCTTCAGATACAGCTTTGTGTACAACTTACATGGTGGCCTTTGAATTAATCTCAAAGTTACCTTTTTCAAATATAGATTTATTTTAATTGCTAGAACGTTTATATGAAAGTTAGTATCTCGCTTTGCTTTCTTCTCTATATCCCTTGTAAAGAGATGTAGAGGAAACACACAAAACCAACATTACGTGTCTCCATTATGCAAAATATAAATCGTGTCTACATGTATTGGTGTGAAGGTGTATAATTTTTAGCCTCTTCCTATATAGGATTCCCGAGCTCAGGGTCCATTTTTTCATCCCAGTCTCCCAAAAGAGCACTGACTGCAGCTGCAGATCCTTCCCGTGGAGTGCCACCTTTGTCCCTTGTCCAGGCTTTTGGAAGGCAGGCTGATTGCTACGTATTTGTGTTGAGCAATCTCTTGGGTTGTTCTTTCAAAATAAATAAACCTGGCACTTTCCAAGCATAAAGGAATGAAAAACAATTTTTTTCCATTACTGTTTTTTTTTTTTTCTAGCAAATGTGAAAAAAAATGTGCCATGAGAATGGCGCTTACATTCTCAGTTTGTCGAGTAGGACAACATCTATTTCATACAACTCTGTGCTTCGACTTCTGTGTCAATTACATTGTTGCAGTTGAGTAAGTAAGGTTGCTTTTTCTCCTTTTATCTCCAGGTTATCTCTGGACTGAAGCTTACCCGTTTTTTTGCTTCAAACCAGATTCTACCAAGTGAATGTCTCAGTTGCCTTGTAGAGCTCCTGGAGGACACTAATATAAACCCTTCTCTGGCCTTCTCTGTGGTTACTTTGCTATCACAGCTAGGTAAGGTTTGCATCTGAACTTTTTATCTTTTGTCTGGGCAAGGGAAGATAAGATAAATGCTGATTCTGTGGCATGGGTGATGAATGTCTTGGAAGAAGCATGAGGTGTGAAAGATGAAGCATTTTTCATTGTAGTGGAGTGCTTGACTAAGCCATCCTGTTAATAAGTTTTGCAGTGAGAAGGAGATTTAAAATCATCCCTGTGAATGACAATGATCATGCTTGTCAGAATTTGTTTATCCACTGGGTAGGGTGAAAAATTATTCTCTTGTCCTTTATTTTTGGAGCTGGAAAAGACTACTTTTTTAATCAAGTGAGAAACCTGGCTAGGGCGTGCAAGGATAGGGAGAAGTCATGTCACATCCTCTGTTGTAATAATAATCAGTCGGGACTCAGTTTCTGCATGCAGAAGCCAATCCTTTATTCACATAACTATTTTTATACAGTTTTCACAGACCTCATGTTCAGCTCTGATGGGCTAGTAGTTTTCTTGCTCCTTATTTCATTGGCTACAAAGTGCTTGTATGTGTAGGTGTTAAGACTCTCTCCATCTACAGGTGTTCACATGTTTCTTTGGTGGATTGTCATGGGACAGATCTATTGTTTATGCAGGTGCCTCTGATTTTTCTCTCTAAGAATAGGTTGTTATGCAAGTGAATTCTCATTCTTAGGATTTCTTCACATGGCAACTTGCAAGCTACTGCTAGCTTTAGCTAGAGTAGCAGAGCCTAAACCATATTTTATAAGACCTTTCTTTTATAACATCTTTTACCTGTCTGAAACAATCCTCAACTGTGTCATCACCTCAGTTTACCTCTCCCACTGGAGTGTTTGCTGGCAGTGTGGGCTCTCCAATAGCCTGGCCTATGTGCATCAAGTTTCCCAACTGCAAAAGAGGTTCTACTGCCTTTTGCTTGCGTCTTGAGATGCCTTTTTGGGGGTTTTTTCCCCCCTCTACTTCATGGAAATGGGACTTCATTGTCCAGGGAGCTCTGTGCTCAGAGCACAACCTACATATACAGGGAAAAGTTATCCCATCACTGCTTAGTTTCTCATCATATATGAGTAGTTATTCAAGATTTGAGTCCTTTATGATGCTCCCTTGTTTATCTTCTCTGATTCATGGAGTTTAAGCCTCTCTGAGCTTCCTTTTATGTTTTTGGAACAATTACTGTAAAAATATATTTGTTGCTGGGGTTTGGTCTGGAAAATTTTAAGAATTAAGTCCTCTTCCAAATAATCTAATGCTCTACTTGTTTTGCTACATCTCTTTGAGGATTGCCTAAGTAGAACTGGCTTCTATTTATTTATTTAACTAATGCTCAATAACCCTATCAAGTTATCACTTTGAGTCTACCTTTCCACCATAGCATGAGGCAAGAAACTGAGCTTATTGAGCTTAAGATCTAAGCCTTTGAAGTGCAGGTTTCAGGATCACAGAACTGAAACTTGGTAGGTAGGAGGTAGACTATTCTTTCAGTGCCCAAGCATCTTAAGGAAATGGATTAGTATTATAATTAATTAACTGTATGTCCAGAAGTGAGGTAGAGGGGCAAGTGCATAGGAGCTGTCATTTATTTGTAGTTACCTTTAAAACATACGTGAAGAACTGGTCAGAGACTTTGGCTTCTGCTTCAACTGGTAGCCAATACAACAGTTTCTTTTGCTATTAGATGGGATTTTTTTCTAATAATTCCTAAATTCCAGCATCAGACACAGAGACTAGAGAAGCTCTCCAGGACACCTACAATCTGACCAGCGTGCTGGCAGGAGTGGTTCATCGAAGTTCTACTAATCTGAGTGACCCAGTCTTATTACAGGTAAAAGAACTAATGCTTAATAATGTTTGTTGCATAATAAACATTATACTGTATGCATATAATAACCCTTCAAAAGCTCTATTGGAAATAATGTGTCAAGGGAAAGTTGATCTTAGGTGTGTACTTTATTGGCTGTATGAAGTGGGTATGACAGGAATTCAAAAATTTATAGAGGTCTTTGTACTCTCTCTAATCTTACTGTGCTTCTCACCTGCTTTAACAAAAAAAAAAACAAAAAAAAGATCCCACAAAGCAAAAATAACAACCAACCAAAAAAATGCTGCTTTTTAAAAATTATTTCAAGAAGTCACTGCTTGAGAACTCAGAAGATTGATTTCCAGTTGAGATATTTGGCTGTTTCTCCTGACACAATCCATAACACAAGCCTGAAGATCATTTTGTCTAATCAGTGCTTTGACAGGTAACTGTGAAGGAGTGAAAGGAAAGCTGTGGCAGCCTGTTTTCGTGGGAGGTTTGCAGAGCATATGTGGCCTCCTTTTTTCTGGTCAGTGCTATCTGCCAGTGAATGCCAGGCACTGTACTAATCAAAGCTTACAGTGAATGTCTGACATCTGTCAGTTTGAACTCACCAATTTTAACCTGTCCTTTAAGTTTTCTTTATTTTTTTCAAATATGGACAGGTTTTCCTCTAAGCTTTCAGCAAGTACTTGCTGGTCGCCTATTGTCACTTGTCTCTTTCTGAAAAGCAGAAAATTAATTTACTAGCAGTCCCGTTGGCTTATTCTGTGGAAAATAAGTCAGGCATCCAATAAAGGTCCCTTTTCTTGTGGTTTGCATATTTCTCAAAGCACTGGGAGTAAGACATGATCTAGAGATCTAAGTGACTGGACAGTCAATAGGATAGATTTTGTAGACACCAGATAGATCCAATCTTAAGACCTTGAAGGTCTTATATATCTAAATGGTGAGGTTTTAATTTAACTGCTAAACTCTGCTGTGATTTTTGTCAAGTTTGAGAGTACTGACTTCAGTTACGTGCCGGAAGAGTGCTGTATGAAGGACAGCACTCTTTGCTACCCTTAGATCTGTTGGCAGTCTTTAGAGCAAACCTGTTTTCCTGTAGGCATCCTTTCTACAAGAGCTTGCAAAGCGCTTTTTGGATTTTGATGAGCCTTCTAGACCTTTCAGTAGGACAAAGCCTGTTTATCACTGACAGAATGGAGAACTTGCTGGTGAGGCAAAGGTGGAGAATTGAATGTGATGCCTTGAGAGGCTGACCTGGAACAGAGACTAGACAGAGCTAAAAAATAAAGTAGGTATTTATTAAAAGGCCTTAAAAGGATACACCTTGGGCAGTACAAGAGCATGCCTAGGGCTACACCAAAGATGGACCCAAAATGGTCACAAAATGGACGACCGGCCACGAAGCTTCACACTTGTATAAGTTTTGGTCCATTTACATATTGGGGTTAATTGTCCAATTACAGCTTCAGATTATGAAGTCCCATCTTCCTTGTTTGCTCTCTTCAATTTACCGTTGTTTGTGTTTTTTGGGCCTGAAGCTTGTAATGGTTGTCCTTGGTTCCCAAGCTGGAAAAGGAATTGTTTTGTCTATCTACCCTGTGAAGAGAACTTACTAACACTTAATATGGAGCTCAGCGTTAACACACCAAGGCAGTACATAATCTGAAAAATCTAAAACTTAAGGCATCAAATGGGCTGAAAAGGTAACTCCTCTGTCTAAATAAAATCTTAATAATCTTTTTGGGCTTTTACTAAGTACCTCAGTATGTTAGGATATTACAATGTGCTTGCAGCAGCTTGTGTAATTGTTATATTAATGTTAGAGTTTGAAAATTAATTCAGTTGTGGTGTCTTGATATTTGTCCTTTCAGTTTCATCTTTTTTAACATTCCTCCTGAGATGGTGTAGGGCAGGCGTGTGAACACTTTCTGTTTCCTCAGGGTATTCAGTTGCTGCAGAGACTAACCTACAACGTTCCCATCTTTTGTGCTGGTGCCAACATCGATGGATTAATTTTGTTTCTAATGCATCATGTGTAAGTGTGCATTCAGTGTCTTTTCTTATGGGAAACAGCAAGCTAAGTTTCTAAATTTTCTGAAGGCCATTAGAGTACTGTACTAACCTGGTCTCCAGAGTGAGCTGTGTTCTGAAGTTAACAGGCTTTCCATTGAAAATCATGTACTTGTTACAGATTGTTAAATGCAGTGATAGTGGGACTTTGAGTGATGGAACATTAATTGGCCTCAGCCCACCTCCACACCTCTGGAAGCAGGGAGCTAACAAAGAGAAAAGCCAGGAGGAAATTCATGTATGTCACTAGGAGCAGACTTGTTAGATTAATAAAAATTTGGTTCAAGTGCCCTTGTAAGAAATCTAATGAATCTTGTCAGTATAGTAAGAAACGACCTCTGATAGCAGTGAACTCTGATACTTTGGGGTTTTTTTCAGATGTATTCAGTTAAAAGCTGCCCACACTGCATGGATTACAATCTGAATTTTGCTTTGCATGATGAAATGGTGTCACATTAAAAAACAAGCTCCCGCCAAGACACAAAACAAAAGTCCCCCAACCACCCAACTCTCCTAGCCCCCACTCTAAAATTTCTTGTAATAAAATTCAGGATGCTTCAATGAAAACATCTTTTGGGCTTTTCTTTTAAGTCAATCCACTGAAGATGAGTTAACAATACCGTGTTTAGGACTCCTGGCAAACCTCTGTCGTCACAACTTGTCTATTCAAAGTCAGATAAAATCTTCGGTAAGAGCTTTGCTTTTGTGCCATGATTCTCTGGCTTAAGGGTAAGAGTAAATTGACTCCAGATAATTACCTTAGTACTTCTTAAACACTTTCTTTCAGCAGTGATAACCCTGACCTGCTTGTTCTGCCGAATGGGCAGTTGTTTCTCCTGTGTTGGAGAAAATAACCAGTAGAACAGGAAGTTGGGTATCCTCTTTCCCTTGATACATTGCTGTGTTGTTGCCCTGGCTTGTGTTATGTGTTTGGTTTTTGCAACTGTTCTTTGCAGCTGAAAAGTGAATTTAAAATTTGATCATTCCTCCATAGAAAAACTAAATGTCATTGAAACAAAGATTGTAGGTGGATTTTTGGTAAGCCAAAAGGAGATTTGCCTTTCAAAAGATAAATCAATAAATCAGCACTGATCTTCATGTCAGGGCCCTTGAATCCTCAAGTATATATACATAGCTGAACTGTTTGGTTCCTGTGTCTTCATAAATCAGTGCAAACATTTTATTTTGTAATTCAGAAAGAGAAATTAATCTACATAAAAGCAAATGTTGTTCTGTTTACCTTGGAAGAGAGGCAGGGGGCAAAAAAAAAAGGAGAAACTATTGTCAGATCTGATCATTAATCAGAGAAGGGATGGGAGTCAATTTTCAGTGATTATTTTCTCTTATAGGCTTTAGCAAAATTACTTTCTCATATTTCTTTAAAATAATGATAGAATTCCTTCTTTGGTTGGTTCTCTGTTGTTTTGGGGTGTTTTTTCTCATTTTTCCTTATTCAGGTTGAAAAGAACATTAACATCAATGCCAGTATTGTGCACTAGAACAATGAAATAGCTTTCCTGGAGAACTGTTACCATACTAACTTATTTTTGTATTATTCATTATTTGTATGGCTTATGTACAAATAGGTCAAACCTGTAAATTTGGTGGGTTTGTAATACCTTTTTTTCTCCTTTTTGCTGTAGAATAATGTGAAGAGTTTCTATCGTACCTTAATAAGTTTCTTGGCCCATAGCAGTTTGACTATGGTTGTGTTTGCACTTTCGGTATTATCAAGCCTTACCCTAAATGAAGAAGTAGGAGAAAAAGTAAGTGTGCATTTGAAGTTGTTTCTATTCTTAAGTTATAGATAAAACCAGTTGTCACACTGGCCAAATAAAATTTTAATTCCAGCTAGTTTTAATAAGCAAGACACCCAGCTAAGTATGTGCTTATACATAACTTTCTTCTTCCTTTCAGCTCTTTCATGCTCGAAATATCCATCAGACATTTCAGTTAATATTCAATATTGTTTTAAATGGAGATACTCTAACAAGAAAGTATTCTGTTGATCTACTCATGGATCTTATGAAGAACCCCAAAATTGCAGATTATCTTACTAGGTATGGCTTAATTTCCTAAAAGTATTTTTCCTAAGCTCTAGTTCAGCTTCTTTACTGTATGCTATTTGAATTCTAAACCAAACACTGGGAAAAAAAATCCCAAGATGCTTTTTAAGTTTGCTAGCTGATTATTATTATTATAAGTGCTATATCTGAACCTAAAGGGTTGCTGGGTTACTAGTTTGACACAGAAGTGTGACTTAAAACCTGTGTTTTTCATTGTCACTGAAGGAATATTGAATACCCTGTTCTGTAATTTTTGTCTGGACAGTGTTGGTAAACACAAGATGAGTAGCTCTCCTGCCTTTTACAGTGCCACATAATCTTGCAGTGGAATAGTATGGTTGAAGTTGTACGAAGCAATAATTTTACGGGGGGGGTGTGTTAGAGTGGTTCTGTGGAGAGCTTGACTGGTAGTTCTGCAAATTCCACTAGCAGAATTTAGGTGCTGATTTTCAATATAAATCAAGCAGTAAGAATAGCTGAAAAATCATAGCTTATTTTAAGGAATTTGCTTTCATTCTTAGAATATTTTTTATGCTTGTGCTGTTTCAAATAGAAATTAAATTATCAAAACTGTCACTGTACTTGAAGTGTTTGGGGGTAAGAAGGACAATAGGGCACTTTCATTCATCACTTGGTCTAAATGTTTAAATGTGCTGAAATTTCAGTTTTATAATTTTTTTCTTCTCTATGCATGCTGTAGATACAAGCACTTCATCTCTTGCCTTGGTCAAGTATTAGATCTTCTCCATGGAAGGGATCCTGAATCATCATCTAAGGTATTTATACTTTATCAGTTAAAGGCTAAGAGGCTACATTCCTAATCTAGTTTCTCTTCTGTTATTATAAATAGGTTCCTTGAAGTTTATATTTTCTTGTTATTCAAAAGGCTGTCAGGTTGAATTTGCAATGTTGGGTTTTTTTGCCAGATTGTGTGTCTGCTTTCAGGCAGCAGGTGTAAAGGCAAAAAGCCAACATAAACATCTTTTGTGCTTCAGCTAATAAGAAATTTTGGGATCTACCAGGAATGCAGTGTATCCCACTTTGCTCTGTAAACCTTGAATTAATACTGCTCAGACTGCAACTGGTGATCAGGGTATCCTGATGCTAATTTCAAACATGTAGGAATAAGTCTTCTCACCTTAGCTGAACAAATAGATGCCACTTCTGTGTAAGCAGTGAACTGTTACATTCAGCTTTGTGTTGCCACCACCTTACGTAAATGAAACATTGGCTATCTGTCACTAAAGGCTAAAATATGAAATGTAACAATGTTGGGGCTAAATATATCTGTGAAACAGATCTGGAGCTTTTTTCTACAAGTGTGTTACACATCCTAGTTAATAACAGATGCTACTATTTCTCTCTGTGTGGTTTTGTTGTTGTTTATTGGGTTTATTTAGAGAGGCATGTTGACATGGAGCTTTCCAGGGTGGTTTTCTCTTTGTGCGTGCTCAGAGAATGGATGTGCATCCATTCCTGTCTCAGAATGTTTTCTCTTCGATGGCTTTCTTCATGCTGAGTGTATACATTTGTACTCTTACTGTGTCACTGGCCAGCAGTCATGTCCAAAGAAAAGAATGCAATACACTGAATACTGTCACAAGCCTTCACCAGTCCAATGAACTGTTTCTGCTGCTGACTTGGCTTTAAAGAAAGAAAATTACTCCTCAGAAAACTTTCAACTGCTAAAAGGAGTTTCATAGAACTTGCATATCTCTTTAGACTTGTGTTATGGGAGTTGCAGTTTCTGTGTAAGTTCTTGATTTAAAAGCATTTGAACTCTTCACTTCACACAGATCCTAGAGCTGCTGCTTGCCTTCTGCTCTGTGCTAGAACTGCGTCACGCCCTGCGGCAGGCGATACTGGAACCGGCTGGCTTGCCAGTCTCTGGAAACAGCAGACTTGTGACTCGCGCAAAGAGTTTTGAACCATCTGTTGCATTGGTGCACTTGTCAAACCAACCATTGGAAGGCTCTGAAGACTGTTCAGGTCTAGCATTGCAACTACTCAAAGAGATTTTTGAGGTACCAAGACTGATAACTGAGTTTAAAGAGCTTCTTAGTAGCTCTTATTTTTAAATTATTTTTAAACATTCTGTTATAATTGGACTTGAAAAATAGGACATACAAAAGTACCTGTAATAAAGTTCACTGTAAAATAATTATGTTGAAGTAAACATAATTTGTAAAATAACTGTTCTTTTAAAGACATGCAGTATTTTAGAAATATATCTGTGTTGTAAGTGGAAGACATGGCAGTTTATGAAGTCATGAGGCAGGTAGAAAACTATCAGAGTTCCTTTCTAGGACTTACAGAAATGAGGAAGTTCCTGCTCTTTCTGTTTACTGTAAACTTCCTCCTCCAGTATGATACTGGTCAGCCATCTTAAACCTGAAATAGCAAGAGGCTGGGACAGCAGGAACACAGACTGGTGCAGGAAGGGGTAGAGTAAGCTTGGCTTCCTTGTGCTGTACTTTTAAATACTGATATAAAATGTCTTTACTACAGGATGTTATTAACACTAAGAATGGTGAATCAGCTGAACACTTTATGGATCTTTTGCTGCCTGTTCTTCTTGATCATCTTCAGATGCCAGAACAGATTGTGGATGAGCTGTTAGTGAAGAAAAAGTGTGAAAGAATGGTCAAGGCTATTAATGTCCTGATAAATATCCTTTTTATGTGCTTATTAGCAGCTGACTTATTATTCCTCCACCATGATCTGCTCTAAGATGTTAAAAGGCATGTCCACCTTGGGTCACTTTAATAGCTTCTAATGACAATAACTGCCCTAATTTTACCTAGGAGTGTCATCTTGCAAGATCTAAAGTAGCTTTCTAATTGCTGTGAAATTATTTTGTAATACAGTGGCAAAATGTTGTGGCTGTTCAACAGAACAGAAGCCCTTTGCAGATCAAAAACAAAGGTGAATGTTTTCCATTGAAATAGTGTGGGGAATTTGGGCTGCCATCTTCTTGATCCATGTAGTATTGCTGCCTGGCTAAGACAAGTGCGGCTCCCAGCCAAATAGGATACAAATTTAGATCAGAGAAACAAAGAGAAACAAGGAAAATTACTGTGGAATGATACAGTTTTACACTCCTCATTGACTCCTTAGTGTCCACAGTAAGTTTAGTAAGGAGGACATGACTGCAGGGTGTAGTCCTGCATCTAAGCTGAGTTCTGTGGAGAAGTCTCTGCTAGCTCACTTCTAGGTAACTGGTCCTTGTATTAGGGATTGCCTGGTCCCTGCCTTTTGTTCCATGCATGTTGTGGCATGTTTCTTTATGCCACCCCTTTTATTAAGGTTTGCCTTCACTGTCTGTTTCCAGTAAGTGTGTGTATTAACTGAAGAGTGAAGCTTATTTGACTTTTGAGTTAGGCATGATTTCAGTGCTTTATGTTGTTGTGTATTAAAAGCATTTTTAGAGGCTCTTGTGCTGTGGTGCCCTAGCTTTTGTGCCCTAGCCTTATTATTACAAAATGTTGCCTTTTGGTGCCAATACCTAGGTACAGGTATATTGAATTTATTCTTAACTCTGCCTACTGCTCTGCAGAGATGACACACTGAAAATGCATGTCTCAAAGGTGCTGACTCCCAGCCAATGCACATGTCTGATAGAACACCAGTTTCCTTATAGTGGGATTGATACTGGTTTTGGGACAAAATTGGTGGACTCTAAAATGTGGTAAGCACACATATTTATCTAAAATCTAATTAAGCGTGACTGGTGTGAGAGTTGTGATATGGAAAGAATATGGTAGTTGAAAATACCATTTAAATGCATATAAGTCAATATTGGTATTAAATCAAACTTAGTAGTTTGTGGAATAAAAAGTAATCTTGCTGGTCAGTTCATTCAGATAATGTTTTTGGCATAAGCTGGAGATCCACTTGTGTGGAACAATGACCTTAAACCTCATACAGTAGTTCAGGCTGATCCAAGTTAAAGCTTTCTAGAACTGCTCATGGCGTGTGATTTCTCATTTTGATTTTATGCAATAAGAGTTCCAAAATATCACACATCACTATGGGGGGCAGTTGTTGCACTGAAAATTAAATACACATTCCTTTCAGCTCAGTGTCATTATAGCTAAAAGTCAATATAGCTGTAAGTTACGTGGCCAAAACGCAGTGAAATATAATTGGACCTATAGTTAAAACCTCCTCACTTTCAGCCTGGAGGTGCTATTTTTGGTCTTCATTGTTGCCATCCTTGGCATGCTGGAGAAGCTCAGGCACATGTCCAGGGAACACAGAATGATCTCTTTGGTTCTAGCATTGTTGCCTTGCTAGATAAATTTATTTCCTTTGTGAAGGTATTTATTAGGGTTTTTTTTTAATTGACTGGATTTGTAAGGGCTGGTTTGACATATCTCACCTTTTTTTTTTTTCCACCCAATTTGCTTTTCTACTTAAATGTTTAAAAGCAAACTTGCTGCTGATATTATTTTGAAAACACTTGATCTTATGAGCAGATTGCAGCAGGATGTACTTGGTATGAAGGTCAGCTTCTACAAAATGTTACAGGTATGATTTAAAATGTTTTATCAAATGTATCTGTGAAATAAAGTGTCACTGCACTACAGCAGTTTTAGTTGTAAATGTTTTGCATGGTTATCTCTGAAGCGGTAAAGCTTGTAGGAAAATACAGTCCCTTATGCACAATTCCTAAAGGTAGTTTCACTATTAATGCTTCTAAAATAACAGTAGTTTGCTATTACTCCAGTCACTTGTTTTGGTAATGCATATGAAATCATAATTTAGCTGCCTGGTAAGAATGATCCTTTTAAGACTGCATTATTATTGCAGTTTAAAGATAGCAAACTGAAAAACAATTACCACAACAGTACAATTATTTGTGGGGTTGGTTGCTATTAAATATATACATCTAATTTGGAACTTTGTGTGGCCAAAACAGTTTCTGGTACCTATTGGTCAGATGATACTTTAATAAATTACTTTATAGATAGAAAAGCAATCCAGTCAGTCAAACACTTCTTACTGTTTTGGAGATTTTTCATTCTAGAATGGGAATTGTGTAATTTAATGGGTAACAATGAGTTTTACAGTCCACTATTAATCTTTAGAACTTCTGCTAGTGACCTTTTATGTTGAGTATCAAGCACTTGCAAACTTGCAGGAATTAACTAGCCTCTTTACCTGTTGTGTTGCCTTTAATGTAAAACGTGATTTCGAATACTCAGAAGTATAGACTATTTTTAAAATCACTTGTCTTCTGTGGACTTCAGGCTCAGAAATTTAGACAGGCAAACTTTAAGAAGGTAACTTAAGTTTTGAATAAAACATTTCTGTGCTCATGGGTCTTGATATGATGATGTTTTTGTAGTTTGTGTTTTGTGGGTTTTTTTTGCTGTTGTTGTTGTCTGCTATATCTTGTTTTGACCAAACTAATTGCTTTTTTAGGATCAGCGCTTGATTACGCCTCTGACATTTGCTTTAACATCAAACCATGGAGAGCAAGTCCAAGTGGGGCTCAAAATACTGTTTGAGGCTGCACCCTTACCAGATTTTCCTGTTGTAGTGTAAGTATTTTTGTGATACTCTGGTTAGATTTGACATTTTTATGGGCTTAGTGATATTCATTTTTTTTGGAGTACTATTTTCAGCTCATCAGAGACAGAAACTTTAGAAAAATTGTCTTGTTTCTGCTTTATGTGCACTTACCTCCAGCAGTGATCCTGGAGGCCAGAGGAAGCCATCACAATGCTGATGGTGTTCATTTTATGTCAGATCCTAGAGAGCAGAGGAGCAACTGACTCCTGTCCCTAAGTGCCCATTTGTCTGAAATCTGTGCTGGGAACTTAGGGTGCATCTGATATCTGACTGTCAGATTTCTCTCTAATGAACTCTGTCAGATGTGTCATTCTTCAGTTCCTAAGGCTTTGCTCACCCTTTTGCAGTAGCTTCCAAGAAAGAACAGATTAGGATAAGACACAGGCAGATGGCAGTTCAGGTAGTATTTAAGGTGGTTTAAACAATGGAAAAAGTATTGTGAAATACAAAAAAAAAAAATTTTAATTGTATCACAACCTGGAGCTGAACCTGACAGATGTCAAGGCAGCAAGAAAGACCATTACATCAGCAGCAGAAGCCAGACATGAAAATGTGTGCCTTTCTGCTGAGTGGGGCAGGGGACCTGTTGACAAAGGACATGGAAAAGATTGACATACTGAATGCCTTGTTTGGCCTTCACTGATAAGGATTCCCAAAGGCAGAGCAATGTCCCTGAGAGCAATGGGAAAGCCTAGAGGAGGCAAGACATACTCTGGGTGGCACAGGGTCAGGTCATGGGACATCTAAAATAACTGGGTGTACAGGAGTCCAGAAGACCTGACAGGATGTGCCCTTGAGTGCTTAGGGAGTTGCCTCTTGTCATTCCAAGGCCACTCCAGAATGTCTTGGAAAATTCATGGTGATTGAGAAAGGTTCCTGAAGACTAGAAGAAAACAAATGGAAGTTCTTTCTTCAAGAATGGCAAAGATGATCAGTAGCACCCTGAACTGCACTTGGAAGAGTCCTGATGATGGCAAAGGAGGTGATCATTCCCCTCTGCTCAGCTGTGGTGAGACCACACCTGTAGTGTTGTGTCCAGGCCTGGACTCTCCAGTGCAAGAGAGATATGGACATCCTAGAGTGAGTCTAGTGAAGAGTTTGAGGGATGAGCATGTATTACACAAGGTGAGACTGCAAGAGCTGAGCTTGCTTACTTTTGGGAAGACTTGCAGGGTTCTTATGAGTGTGTTGAAATGTCTGATAGAAAGGAACAAAAGAGACAGAGCCAGGCTTCTCAGTGGTATCTACTGACAGGATAGATGTAGCCACAAACTGAAATATAAGAAAATACCTTTTAGATTTCTTTAAATATCATAAAATAAACCCTTTTACTATAAGGTGAGGTCAAACTGGAAAATGTTGCCCAGAGAAGTTGTGGAGCCTTCATCCTTTGAGAGAGTCAAAATTACAAGCCATAGTCTCAGGCAACCTGCTAAGAGCAGGAGAGTTGAACTAGGTGGTCTGTGGATGGATCCCTTTCAACCTTAATTATTCTATAATTATATGGGTTTGTGGATATAAGAAACATTTTTATAATGGCCAGTAATGAATAGTCTGGCTAAAAGAATGAAGGATCTATAAAATCAAATATGTCTGGAATTGTACAATGGAACAGCCAAGTAACATGTCTATAAATGCAAGTTAAAAATAAGCTATGCTCACTTAGGAAGCAATTGAGACAGCACTTCAGTGAAGTGGTTGGGATAGCTTAGTAATTAAGGAATTTATCAAGAGCAAAAACTTTATAACTGGTGCCTTTAAAATCAGCTCTTTTGATTTATCATTCTTGTTTGAAACATGTTATTGGTACCTGCCTTGAAAATACCAGCCACAAATTACATACAGACTCTGGAATATAGGTGCTGAAATTACTTTTTTCTAAGCTTTTGAGTTCTCTTCCCTATACAAATTTAAACAGATTGCACTTTTATCTGCATACCTAAATTTTGGTTAAAACTTACAAAATCAAATGTGCTGTACGCAATACAGTATTGTAAAATAGAATTGCAGACAAGGAAAAACTTTATTCATTGCACTCTGCCTTTACTTGATTCAATCTTATTTTTATGCCCAATAAAAATTCTTACTAAATACTTTCTCAATCTTCTTTGAGACAAACAGTGGCCTAGTTGAGTTGAATAATAATAGGTGAAATAACCTGTTTCTCATGTTCATAAGAGATATGATCTGTTGCTCAAAAAGAGCCTATGCCTTTTCTGATGAGATTCTATATTTGTCTCTAAAGGTTAGCCATGATACAATTTTTCCCCCTTTTTCTGTATCTCTGGCCAGTTTGAGCACATGGACAACACACATCTTCATAATATGTGGTAATGCAAATGTGATGTAAATTTTGTTATGAAATTGATCTCATCTTCAATCCTTGCAATGCTGTTTGTAGCAGGTTGTATCATTAATAGCCTCATGTTTATACAGGCTGGGTGAAAGCATTGCAGCAAATAATGCCTATAGACAACAAGAAACGCAGCACACAGCAAAGAGAATCCAAATGCAGTCACCAGCTGTGACCAGCACTACTTCAGTGAGGTGTTCTTCATCCTATCCTTCAAGTAATGACTCCAAAGCTTCAAATATTGAGGAATTAATACAAAAGCTTCATTCTGGACTAGAGGTTAGTAGAATTTATGTACCTTTGTGAAACATTGGACACTTTTTTTACTGGGAGGGATGGGAATTAAAATCCAAGTGTCAGACTACTGTGTGTAAACAGTGAAGTTTGGTTTAGATTCCTGTCTGTTTGGAACGTGCTGTTTTTACTGAGCAGAATTCAGAGATGCTATGTTGAGCTACACCTGAAGGTAGGGCTCCTTACTGAGGGCCCTCTCCAGTGGGTTTGCCCACAGTCATCTTAGCTGTCAGATGTGGAGGCAGGAGCCAGGTACAATCCAACTGCCTAGACTTGCAGGGACACATACTAGGAACCTCCTCCCTCTGCTTCCTAAGAAATAGCCTGTAATAGAGGAGAAATGCTGTGCTACTTCAGAGCAGTGTGGTTCATCTCTTGTGTGCTTAAACATGCATACTGACATTCTCCTTCTGTTGGCTGTAACTGACTCTTAACACTTGCAGTTCAGCTTTTGTGGCCTTCTTGGAAAGGTGCTGTTACTCTTTCAGAAGGCAGTTTTTACTTCCTTCTGCAGCAACTCACATTGTGAATGAAACACCCAACCAGGCACCACATACCGTGTGCTGCTTTGTGGGCCATCCTGGCAGATACTGAATCCTCTTTCCCTTTTCTGCTCAAAGCAAGTTAGCTGCTTTGTAGCTGCTTTAGACTGAGAGATGGATTGTTGATTATGTTTTCTTCTGGCTTAAAAAAACAGTATGCAAATTGGGAAAAGGAATAGAAAGTTTCTTGATAACAGCTTGATATCTGTATGAGTGGTATTGCCTCCAGCCTTAGCTTTGCAACTGTTATCTCTTTGTTGTAACTGATAAAAGTGAAACTCAGAGAGCTACCATCTCCCAGAGATGCCAGAATAACAGTGAAAAAGGTCAGGTGAGTCTTCCTTGGCTTACTTTTTACTCTGCCACTGGATGCTCCCATTGATCGTTCTTTTCAAGACTGCATATGACAGTCTTTGGGTGCATTGCTGTGCTTATATTAATGTAAATCAAAGCAACCACAGGTGCCTACGCAGCACTAATGCAGCAGCTTCCAGTAATGTGACAGATTGTAAACCTGTTTAGATTTGGTTTTTTTTTAGGGGAGAAGGTTGTTGATGAATTGTTGAGTGAGTCTTTTCTTAGACCTTCTAATTAGTAATTCAAAAGCAATATACACATTCACTTAAAATATCCAGTACTTGAGTTCTGTCTGTGTATTGTGTGAAGCTCAAATGCTTGTAAAAACATAATTGAGAAAACAATTTTCATAGTATCACTGTTCAGACAGAATGAAGGGATTTTCATTCTTAAAGCTTTTCTTAGTCATTTCTATGTCCTTTAGATATTTTCAGTTTGCAAGTAGGAAAATAAACTACTTGTTTCATACTTTAGGGACAGAAAAATGAGCTGAGAACTGGAGCTATACAGGGTCTCCTGTTAATTTGCAAAAAGCATTCTTACATAGTGGGTCAGGATGGTGCAGAGAGGGTGGCTTTTCTGTAGGTGTTCAGTGTATGAACAGCTGGCATAGTTTGCACTTGGTCGTGCATCGGCATCTGTGAACAGCTCATCAGAACTGGTGTTATAGCAGCACTGCCTAAGAGAAAATATCCTGAAATCACTAAGTAGCTGTCCTGGTTTAGGGCAAATTTGGGAGAAAACCTCCAAAAGGGTTCCTCTAGAAAGCAAATTCAATTGGCTGCTCCCCCAGTTGGTTCGGAAAAATATTTCCTTGGAGAAGAGTGGAAAAAAACTTTATTTAACAGGCAAACCATTCACCAGCACAAAAAAGGAACAATATTAAACAATAAAACCTCTCACTGCTCCGAAGAGACGACAAACTCAGAAAGTCCCCTTTGTGGGCTGTAGCTCGGCTCACTCAGTCTGTTATCAGTCCCTCTGGCACTGGAAACGCCGTGGCCCAGGCCAGGTCCCGGTGGGCCACAGGTGTGAGCTGCTGGTGCTCTTCTGGGTGTTCAGTCCAGAGCAGCTTCAAACAGTTCCAAGAAAAAGAAGAACCACAGTCCAGGGAACTTCTCTGCCTCAGCTAGCTAAAAACTAACTAAAAGCAAGGGAGAGCTCTGTCCCTCTGTCTGTCTGTTCTACAGACACCACAGTCCAGGCGCAGGAGTGTGGAGGAGTGAGTGCAGTGTCTGAAAACAAACTGTATGCTTCTTCCCCCCACCCCCCTTTGCTCTCAGAACCAGTCTTAAAGGTGCAAAACTTATTTCTGGGTTAAACAGATGAATGGGGATACAATTCAGCATCATAAAGTCACCCCAGGACAGTAGCATTCTCATTTGACTCAGGCATATACTTTAATAAACACTTGTTGTGCCATACATGGTGCATTTCCTCTAGAAAGTCACTGGGTTAACACAGTAGGTTCTGTAGGTCCTCAATAGTATCCTTTCCAGTATCCTAGAAAAACTTGCCTGGGCCTTTTCTCTTAATTTGTATGTTGAGAAAGCCACAGAGTATGAACAAGGAGTTTTAACCACATGCATTTTGTGCTGTTAATCTTAGGGCAGATTATTTTAGGTGTCCTATGAGGGGTCTACTAATTCTCCAGCAAAGATTAGACCAAGGGGAATGATTTTAGAATGGTGATTTTACCTTTTTATAGTGCTGGACTGATAGTCCTCTGCAGATGACTCCTGTTAAGCCTAACCAGTTCAATTGCTCACAAACTTTTCTCAAGGGTCCGGTGGATACCTTTGAGTAGATAGCCTCAGATACAAAAATGAGAATTCAAAAAGCCTAGTGGCAGAGGGAGTTCACAAAACTACTGAGCTCTTTAGGGACACGTTACCTGGGTAAGTAAATAGAAATTTCCAGTATCAGTAATTGGAAAACGTTTCCACAGATGAAGGAGCCCTTGGCTAATGTGAGGATATCTGACATAATGGATGTCTACGAGCAGAAGCTGTTGGCATTAGCGGTGAGTACAGCCTAATGTGCATGGGGACGCTGCAGTCGGTACTTTGAGGAAACGTTAATGAGAAATGTTCTCCTTATATGCAGTCTAAAGAAACGAGGCTGCAGGATCTACTGGAAGTAAAGGCAGTAGCTCTGGCTCAGGCTGAGAGGCTGATGGCTCAGTACCGGTGTCAGAGAGCCCAGGCTGAGTCTGAGGTAAGTAGAGGAGCTTCGAGGTGGGACTGAGTAAAGATTATCTGGGTAGCTTTAACTGTGATCACATGTGAAAACTATACTGCTTATCTGTAAGCTGTGCTTGCAAGTTAGGGCAGTCTTAGTTTTCACCATTAACATCCTGTTTTCCTCTGGATTGTTCTTTGGCATAGTTTCCTTTAATGTCCTTTCCCTTACAGGAAGTCAACAAAACCAACCTACTCTGCTCATTATCCTGTGTTAACCATTAGTGTTAATTCAGGAATATTAAAAACTAATAAACCCACTTACTAGAATTGTCTATCGAATTTGCTGGTATATAAAGAACTGTTTCCTGTCTGTGCCTTTTGATTCACTGGTCAGAGATGAACTTTCAAATAAAGCTTGTTTTTGTGGTGTCTGTATTTGAGCTGCACGTTGAAAAGTGAGAATAATTTCTATTCTTTAAAGGTTGTATTAAAGATTGTGCTACTGCTTACTAAATCCACAGCTAAAATGTATCATCTTTTACTTTGTTCTTCCCTTTTCCCTCACATTATCTATAAATGGAGCTAAAGGAATTTAGTGAACCAATTAATTTGTAGTTAATATTAGATGAGAGAATTTATTCTCTTAATGTAGATGGTCACATTTTGGTGTTAGATCTATGGCCTCAAGCATGCCTAATACAACTTGAGAAACAGAATTCCCTTAATTGTATGTGGTTTATTTTTTTCTTTTTATTTGGGGGTGTCTTTCCACTCAAAGGCAAGATCTCTTGCTGCAATGCTGAAGGATGCAGAACGAAAAAATGAAGAGCTTAACGATTTGCTGAAAGCTCAACAGGTAGAATCTGAAAGAGCACAGACTGATATTGAACAGCTCTTTCAGCACAACAGGAAATTGCAGGCAGCTGCTGAAGAACATGAAATACTAAAAAAATCCTCTCTTGATCTTCTTCAGAGGTAAGATATGTAGGATCTCTACACAAGTATTTCATATGAAAAGAGTTATGTCCTTTACTGTGCTAGGCACATTAGAAGAGCAACATTACATGCTGTGTCATGTTTTTAAATGAAAAGTTCATTTTTTTTTTCTTCTGTATGCTTGTCAATAAGGTTAACTTAAGTCTTTCAGGAACTCAAATTTATGTTACATTTAACATACTTAAATTTATTAGTATATTAACATTCAGCTTTCAGTGGAATGAGAACTGAATTGTAGGTGCTGAAGGTCCAGTTCAGGAAATAGCACAAGCTTTGTATAAAAAGGGAGCATTGTTCTAAGACACAGAACTAACATTGCTTACTTTCTGTTAGCATTATACCATGCTCTCAGTGTCTGTCTTTGATATTACATGCTGTCTTGATGACATGCTTGCAATAGTTCTGGAGAAACAGCCAATATCAGTATGTTTGCATCATGTAGGACTTGGCATTGTTGGTCAGGTCTGTACCAAATTTGACTTAAATTAAGTAAAAGTGGGGTACAGAGGAAGGAGGTGCATTGTGTGTCCTGAATTATTTATAAGCATTATTTCTTTGGGATCTTAAGCTAAAAAGAATATGTGAGACACACAAAGTACATAAAGATAGAAAATACTTGAAATTAGAGCGTGCTTTGGAAGAATAAAGGCTTAAACGAGCTTTGGCTTCTCAACTCACATGAGCTGACACTAGGTGTCAGCAAGGCAAAGAAACTGATAACATTGAGATCAAGTTTCTTGCTTAATAATGGGATCAAGCATTATTAGACAATTTTGAAAGCATATTGCTGCCAATAAAGGAGTCTTGAGGGAGGAAAATGTATAAAACTTTTCCATTACTGGATTTCTTGAATAAGTGTCTAGTATGGTCATTGTGGAAGTGCTTCCATTTTTGCTTGAATTGTATGCAGTCATACACTTTGTAAACATGTATTGTCTAATTCATGGGAAATAAATCAGCCTCAATCTAGTATCTAACAGTTTTAAATTCTCTAAACTAGGAACAAAACTTTCTAATCCTTACAGTGTGTTTCTAAAGCAAAAACTTACTTTTTGAAACAACCTTCATACTTCAAATAAGCTGTTTTTTAAAAACAAACAATTCACTGACATCAGGGGATAGAATTTGCCTTTTGGTAGGAAGGTAGGAAAATGTTTGCTTAGAGTATGAAATCTGCCTCATAAGCCTGTATTAATTACACACTGCATTGTCTTCAGTATGTTCAGTTTTAGTATCACAAGACAAGATCATAGAAGGTCATAGACTAGCTTAAATGGTCCCTTAAAAGATGACTGACATGCACAAACTGTTATAGATTAGCTCTTTGCAAATTTCTAAAGGTATTTATAGTTTTGTCAATTCCTAAAAGTTTTCTGCTGGAGGGAGGTTGCTTCCTGATCATTAATACTTCAGGATATGTAAGAGATCCTCTGAAGCTTGGCTGGTTTGTTTGTCTGTTTTCTTCTTCCAGGTCAAGCATTGGAACAGGCTGCCCAGGGAAGTGGCTGAGTCACCATCCCTGGGGTATCTGAAAGATGTGTAGATGGGGCATTTAGGGACATGGTTTAGTGGTGGACTTGGCAGTGCCAGATTAATAGTTTGACTCAATGATCTAAAGGATCTTTTCCAACCTAAATGATTGTGATTCTAAGTATGTTCATTTAAAAAAAACAAAACCAAAAAATCTAACACACTAACAGCCAGCTGTCACCAAAAAATGCTCAACTGAACACCCCCCCTTCCAAAAACACCTTGCTTGTTGCTTGAGTGGGATGACTGCACAGATCATGTCAAATATTTTTATTTGGCAAACTATTAAAGTAAAAGCTCTCTTCAAAAGCAATTACATTTCATTTATAGGTATGAAAGAACCGAAAGACAATATAAAGATCTACAGATTACATGCAATTCACTAAATAAACAAGTGGAAGCAGTGATGAAACTAAATGAATCACTCAAGCAGCAGAATGACATCAGTCTTTTTAAAGCAAGTCTAAGAGTAAAACTAAATAGCACTTTAGTCTCAGTTTTTCAACTGTGCTTTAAGTAACATCTGAGAAGTGAAGTTAGCCAAAGATGCTTCAGGGTTGGTTTATACACTTATGTTTGATGAGAATCTGTAGTACTGACTTTGGTGGTTTATTTTATATGTTCCTTAATTGGTTGGAGGTGGTGAGGGAATATCGACAGACTTCACCAGTAGTAGGAAGAGAAAGATGATGACCCAGTTCTTAGGTGCACTTGGGAGAGTGTGGAGGTGTTATTTTGGTTGTTGTTGAAGTCTTAAATGCTTTTATCACCCAAAGATTTCTGTGTATTTTCTTTTAGCCTGCATGTTTTCTCTTAATGTTGCCAAGTTGGGAAAAAAAAAAACAAAATAACCAACCCTACTAAATGAACACATTTGAAAGTTACATTAGAAGTTGTGACGGGTGATATTCTGCCTGTGGTGTAAAACATCTTTTTCAGCTATAAAACTAGCATTACCTATGTCTTCTTGAGGAGTAATTATAATTTTTCATTTTTGATGGCTTAAAATAGAGGTCTGGTATACCTTTCACCAATGTAACTAAGGGAATATAGGGCTCTTCTTTTACAGATTTTATTTAAAACATAACTTTTCAGAAGATGTCTTTAAGATATGTTCATCGGCAGGCCCTGTATTCAGTTGAGAAATAAAATGCTATTCTTGGTTTTACTTGCAAAGTTCATTTCACCCTTCCAGGCTCTTGCCTTGTCAGTAATCAGAGCAGTCCAAATCACTGGCTTGAGTTCTTACTCAGATGGAAAATTTTCATACTGATACATTAGTTTGCTACTGAATAAATTTGGCTACTTATATCAAATGGTGCAATATGCAACTCAGGGTAATTGGGTAGATATTCAGATGAAAGCTGACCCTTGTTAATGCCACTTTGGAGGAGCAGTTTATTATATAGATTCTCTTGAACTGCCACAGAAATGGAGACACTGGAAATATACGTCCCTCCCTCTTGCTAGAGGCAGCAGCTTAGAAACTGGTAGATAGGAAGTGGATAAACAAGTAAACAAAAGTGACAGCAGATGCCATCGAGGCAAGGCAAGTAGCAAGTAGAATATGCCTTAGAAATTAGTCTGGCTGGTAAGGGAAAAAGTAGATTAGCTTCAGAGAGTGTAAAGTGCTCATGTTAGAGCTGTACTGCTGGTAGATGCCAGTACCTCAGTATTAAATGAGTGTGGAAACTGAGCATTACCCAAAGTAGTGAGAACTGAGGCAGGCCTGTACACAAGCTATGGCCCTGTCTTACGGTGTGGTCACTTTAGAGTGTTGTGTGACAATCCAGGAGCTGTTCAGAATGGTATTTTTTGTATATAGATACAGGGATAATACCTGAAACAGGTTTTACTAATTGCATTGTCTCTTCAGGAGCATACTAAGAGCTAAAACCCCAGCATCCTTAATCACTAATGGCAGGGAATTTTTACTTGTATTGAATGACAATTTTAGTTCTGCCACAGTATTTTGAATTATTTGTGGCTGTGATCAAAGGCACCAGTTTCTGGGCTTTGTGCTCCCGGTATCAGCCTTTTTAGTAGTTGCTATGATCAGAGAAGGGCAGTGACTGGGTCATGGTGGCAGGAAGGAAATAAGATCTATCTCTGCTCACACCATGTGCATTCATAGGTTTGATGATTTGAAGCTCTTGACAGCAATTGGAAATAATACAAAAATCATTTTAGCTTCTTAGGACAGGGAAATGGTGGCATATCTCATTTTAATCATTAAAATTTATTTCTCTGCACTTTTAGGACTGCTGCACAGTTACTAGAAAGTGAAAATCACAGAAATGAATTACAGCAACAGCTACAGGAGAGAGATGGCACAATAGCAAGTAAGTCACCTACCTAAAGGTCACTGAAGCTGGAGAACTGACTGTATTAACTAGATGTCGTTATTATGGGCTCTAGATAAGCTGCTATATCTTACTGAGCAACTTGTAAACCTTAAGAGTTGGCCACAGATATGCAATTTAATAGTTGAATGAAACAAATACAAATTTTAATCTTTTAGAAAGGATGCATTAAGTTGATTTCCCAGACTTCACTGAATCTCTGCATAGTGTGTCCCTTCAGGATCTTCTTGCAACATGTCCATTAAAACTATTTTCTGTAGGAACTGCAAATTAGAAGAGTTTAATTTAACTCTCTCTGCAAATGACTGGAAGCAGCCAGTAAAATTTAGCAGTAGGTGGCACTCCTCAGTAATTCAATTAGAAGCCATGTTGAGTCTAAAAAAAAAATTTATAAAAAAAGCCCCTTGTTTCCCAGGCCAATGCATACCCAGTATCTGTTTTCTAAGTTTGGCATCCGATCTTTTAATGCGTTCATTTTCTTAAGCCTTGCAACAGGATATAAATGTTCTGGAAGAAAAAATAAAAACTCAACAGAAAGAAAAAACAGATATGGAACAAACAATCGATATTCTTCGAAAGGAATTAAGTGAAACACAGCAAGGAAGGGAAGAACTGAGTGTCAAGGTAAGGAATTACTTGCACTTGCATTCCTGAGACTGGAGTTTTAGGTATCTGTTTAATTGATAGAGTTGGTAAATCAGTATTTTGGTGGTTAAGTACCTAAAGACCCTAGAGTAGCTGATGTAGTAGTGGACAAGAACAAATTCTCTCAACTTTAATTGTGTGCCTCTTGAGTTTTAAGTCAGGATCAAGTTCTAATGAGACTCTGTGAGGCATGGTGTGTGAGTACATAATGTTGGGAAGAAAAAAATATCCACCAAACCTGTGGCATAATGTTAAATAACAGAGTGTAACAAATTTCTCTTTAGTAGTTTTGACTACTGAAAATGTAGGTCAGCTTGCTTTCCCTCTCTTTCTCACATTGAATTAAGGTACATATGTATGCACCAAAATGCGCCTGGGGTTCTTTTGATCATTGAAATTCTAACAAAAAGCCATTTTTATCTCCAAGAAAAAGTGTCTTTTTCAAAAGAGAGATGACTTTGGCTATACCAAATTAACAGGACGTTAACAAAAAAAAAAAACCAAACCACAAAACTAATCCCCCAAGCTTCAGTGCAGCCTATATGTCCTTGACTACAGGTAAGGCTCCCTCTAAAATCACAAGGCAGAGATTCATTTTACATGCAAACTGATCAGCAAATACAAAGTGTGCAGTCTGACAAACACATTTACTGTATTTCCATTTCCTGGAAGCAAAAGCTTAATCTCTTCAGGCAATATTGTCCAGTATATAACAAATATTTTTTTTGTTCTCAATAAATATTTACTGGTGTGGTGCTTGAAATGAAATGTAGATGGTAGCACAATGATAACAAAGGGATTGGTGCTTTCCCATGGTATCCAACATTTTGCAGTGTGGCAGTAGCTGTAATCACTTGTGCACCAACTGTACAGCTGAGGGAGATTTCTGAAACAAGCTTGTAATTTTAAAACTGCTTTTTAATTACTTGCTTAAGTTCACCACTAGGCCACTCAGCTTTCACTGTATTGTGTGTTTTTCAGTTGGTAATAGAGGAAACTATAACATTTTGTTTGTTTCTGCAGGCATCTTCTCTGGAAGTTCAAAAATCCCAGTTGGAAGGATGCTTGGCAGAAAAAGAAGCGCTCATAAATCTGCAGAAGGAAAAACTGGACATACACGCCAGCGTGATTGCAGTAATTCACAAACTAAGTGATGGCAAGCAAAGTGCAGAAACAGTGAACCTCAGTTTGTAGGGCTCTGCTTCCTGTGCTTTATGTATTCTGTTAAGTGAGCTAAATGATAGAGGTGACTGCCAGCTTTGTACACAACACATGCAGTTTGGTGCTTTTTTGCATAATGCATTTATTGCTTAGAAAGGTCAGCAACAAAATCAAATGTTATCAGAGCTGCTGAATTAAGGGGTTTTGTTGGAGTTTTGCAAACTCAGTTGGGAAGAAAACTGTCAGTGTAATGGGTTAAAAACTTTTAGTGTCAAAGTAAATTTGCAGACATTGGTTCTTTCCCTTTAAATCTCTTGGTCATGAGGAAGGGGTAAGTAAATGTTGGGAGGGGTTTTGTTGTTTGGGGTTTTTTCCTCCTTTTCTACCAGAAAGTGCTCAAGTAAACAGATTCTAGTAGGAAATGCCAAGCATGTTAATAACTAAATTGATAAATGCCAGTTTGTCAAATGGTGGAATGGGAGGGAGAAAACATCAAGCTGCTCACCAGAGTAAGGTGGCAATAAGGTACATGTCTGCAGAAAATGGTAAATTAATCCTTTGTATTTATGTGACAGAATCCAGAGTATATAAATATTGATTTTTTTTTTTCCCCACTGGAAAAATGTACTGTTTCAATATGCTCTTCTAAGCCAAGTGTAGCTGAACTCTGGGTTGCACAGAAAATAAATGCATGGACACATCAAGACATTTTGACAGGATTTCTGTGTTCTTTTGTGGCAGTGTTTTTCCAAATGGTAATGAATAGTGGCTAATGGAGCTAACAAATAAACTAAAGTCTGTTTAAAATTTTGTTTAAAACGTATGTCTCTCTTTACTGTAAAAAAACCTGGAGATTTTTGTACTTAATTCATGCAAAGAAATATCTGTGTAAGGGGTTTTGGTTTTAGGCATCTTGGTATTACCAGTTCTGTAATCAAAATAGTTCTGTAATGAGGTTCCCAGTGCTGTTTCCATATTCATGTTATGTGCCATATCCACAGTGCTATTGGACTTCTTTTCCCTTTCCCCACAGGCTCTCTCATTTAGTGCAGGAAGTAGCTGGCACCAGCACAAAAAATAGCTCTGCAACAGTCGATTTTTAATTATCTGTGTCATGTCAGGTTGCCAATTGCATGTTCTACAAGCAGAGACTTTTGTGCTCGGTTGTGAGCACCCTCACGTCTCAATACCAGGCACTCCAGTACTTCTTATCTGAAAGTAGCTGCCTTTTATTCTATGTAATCTGGAGAAAGTTTTCCATTTAACATGTGGTTCTATATGGCTTTGTATGTTGTTTCCTTCATGCCTAAAAATTGCCTTAAATGAGTATTTATTTTTCTGTACTATGTGTTTTCTGTGCTGTCTATTTCACTTTTGGTGTACTTACTGGGAATAATGACACAATAAAGGGTTTGGAGCTGATGGTCTTCAATTCATCACCTGTTGTGTGTTGTCTTCATTTTAGCACTCCTCTGTAGTCTCCATTCTGCATCCTTTGATCTTTTTCTATTTCCCTGCTAGTGGTTTATTTTAGGCTTTCACTTTCTCCATCTCTTCACCTCCCCTTCACCACTGATTCCAACTGACAGTGCCTACCATTTGCTTTTCCCTGGTGAAATCTGTGTCTTTTATTGAAATTAGGAAGCTTTCCTTGTGTGCTGTTTGGATCTATTAGTGGAGTCTTTCCCACGCCTGGGATAAAACGGTCTGTGGAATGGTGCTCTCACTTTTGAATTAAGTCCCATTGATCATCCTCACCTACATGGAAGATGGAATGGGAAGCTTTACCTGAACAAATTCCCAGCTTTCGTTGTCCCCCTCCTCCCTCTGTTATAAACAAGGCAGAGCTTTGTATTAGTAGTGGTAGTAGTGTGGCCAAAGTATCTGTGCTGTGGTATTTGTGCTAGCACATGCAACTTAATGTAGACAAAAAACCTTTTCCTTCCAACCTTGTGAAACTTCAGCTGGAATTTTCTTAACTGCAGGATGAAGGTAATATCCTGCACGAAGAGTAGGAATTCGGAGCTTTACAAACTGAAAGCACGGCCTTGCTGTAGGAAGTAGAAAGTGATCCTAAATGTAAAGGCTGGTAAGGAGGCCTGTTTGAAACAAGCAATCTAAGGAACAGCTGCTGTGATCTTGGACAGAGTTTTCAGGAAGTACTTATTGCTCATGGTGACCAGTAGGATTTATGTAGTGATGGTGTAAACAAAACAAAATTCTGAATAAAGAAATCTAGAAACCACTTATGCTACAGATTCAGCAGTGCTGAAAGTGATAGCTGCTGGTCAGGATTTATGCCAGCTCTCTTTTATGCTTAACAGTTTTCCTGATTCAGAGGGACATGTCTAGAATTATCTAGCAGTGCACTTCTCTGGAATAAGTGCAGGCCAAAAATGGGACAGACTCCACTGAAATTGTGACACCCAGCTTTATAGGTTTGGTTCAACATTCTTGTGAAGATGTAAGAAGAGGTTCTTCGCTCCTTTTTCTTAGAGTTTATTGTTAGCAGCCAAAGATGAAGTATTTTTAGGCTAGTACTTATTTCTCAAAAAATACTTTCAACCTTGCAAATTTGGTTTATATATAAATAAACTCCTCCATGCATTCCCATCTGGTAACTTTTGAAATCTTCAGATTTGTTCACTGAAGCATGCTTCCTTTCCATCTCCCTCACCAATTTCCCTTCTGCAGAGCTATGAAATTGGGAACAGTCTGCTAGCTTTAATGTCCCCAGTGACACATGCTTTTCTCTCTACCCCAGTCCAATCTAAATTGGATCCTTTCCTAGGAGTACAGAGAAATGAGGGGTAAATAGGCTGAGTGATGCCACACTGGAAGCTGTATAGCTGTTGATGTAAATACCCTGGGAGTCCTGGACCATGCCTGACGACAAGGGCCAGGTGCTTCCCCGCCTCCTGAATGGCAGTCTGGGTTGTTCTGCTCAACTGTATCCAAGAGGGCATCCATGTCAGAGCACATGTAACAAGGTAGTGTGAGTCTCATTTTTATGCCCAGCATCTTTTTTAATCTGCTGTGCCTGAGGTTCTCATGGTTGCGATACGTTAAACCTTTCCTAAGGAGCATCCTCGTGTCCCTTCTGACATGCTCTTTGACCTGAGATTGCCTGATGATCTTGGCTGAAGAGCTGCTGGTTAGCTGGAAGATTTTGTCTTGCTGTGAATGATTCCTGTAAAGGGCAGTTACTAAGAGCCAGCTGGGTCCATGTGTGTTTCTCATGCTCAGCTCAGTTGGCTCATGTTACAGAGACTCTAGTCCAGCCTGTGAGTTTTCACTGAATAGGCACTGATTAAATTCCAAAGGATCTTGTACATGTTTGACAAGGCTGTCTCTGCATGCAGAACAAGCACCTCATTCTGCTGAGATCTCGCTCATAGCAGGGATGGCCAGCCCTTGGTTTACCCATATATAGCTAAGCCTTCACGTGAGAGAACAAATACTGTACTGGTTAAATGTTTCTTCAGAGTAACAATCTGGCTTAGGTTTTTTGCAGTGTATTAAGTTATTAAAAACAAATTTTGTAAGCAAGAAGCTCCTGTTTTGACTCAGTTACTTCAGAATAATCTATCTGGGTGTATTATTTGCTTATATTGATACTCAAATATTGAATTTCAGCTATGTTTTACAGCACAGCCAGTGTCCTATAAGGAAATATAAGGCTATTGTAATTTTAAAAGCCAGAGGTTACTGATAAGCCTAATATTAAAAGGAAAAAAAATCCAGTGGTGATCAGTTACAATATATTTTGTTTAATCTTAGTTGGGGTGTAGGGACCATCTCTGCTTGCTCGTGTGTCATGGTGAGTGCCTTAATTGTTCCTCTTTTTATTCTTGAGGCTAAAGCTGAGTTAGCTTTGTTTTATTTTTGTCATGTATCTAGTAATTGGAAGTGAATCTAATTTTGAAAGAAACATTTCATTTTCTTGCTTATATTCAGGAGGTGAAACAATGTGAATTCTTTGTTGTGGCTTTTTAAGGCAGTGGGAAATCACTGAGTTGTGTTCATTTCAGTATCAGTTGAGTTGATTCAACACCAAAAAACTCAGAATATGCTTTGAGGCACTGTGCTATTGCTTTAATTGTGTTCTGCAAAGACCAAGCACATGCCTTCATGCCTTTCACTATGCAGGCTGCAGTTGTTTTTTGGGGGGAGGAGTGTGTATGAATATGCTGGGAAACAGCATCCTTTCCAATTAGAGTCTGGCCAAAGTGCTCTGTATTTTTAGGCAAGGTGTGCTTAGATTGCACAGTCTCTGGGCTGGCTGATGAATGCTACCCTCCCAGATGACTGTTCTCCCCCAGAGAGGGTAGACTGTTCTCCCCCAGGCTGCTCTGCTCTGGAGTGCCGTGACAGAGGCTGCTCCTGCCTCTCCCTGCATGAGCAGAACGGGGCTGCAGTGTGGAGCTGCCCAAAGGCTGCTGCTGCTGCTGCTTAGACTGTGCTCAAACACTCCCGCAGGAATGGCATGAGCCTGTGTCAGGGGAGGTTTAGGTTGGATATTAGAAAAAGGCTCTTCCCCCAGAGGGTGGCTGGGCGCTGGAACAGGCTCCCCAGGGCAGCGGTCGCAGGAGCAGCCTGACAGAGCTCAAGAAGCGCTTGGACAATGCTGTTGGGCACAGGGTGTGACCCCTGGGGCGTTCTGTGCAGCGCCAGGAGTTGGACTCAGTGATCCTGGAGGGTCCCTTCCAACCCAGCGTATTCTGTGGTATGTATGTGCAAAGATACAGATGTAACTATTAAACCCTAAGATAGAATATGTACTGTGTAGCCTTTCTCAGTCACTCATTTCTGTGGGGTATTTAGGGTATCCACATACAACTGCCTCCATGGGGTAAACTGCTGTTTTGGGGCTCTTTATGAGAAAAATTGAAAACCTCCATTTGTTTGTTCATAGCACTTCACACCTGCATGCACAAGTGTGCTTTTCATCGCTCCAGAGGCTGGTCCTGGTGGCTTTGGCTGCAGCCCTGGCCCTATTATGTGCTTCCCCTCAGCATTTCCATGCAAATGCCATGCAAATCAGGGGTTTCAACCTCTAGCCACATAGGAAATACAACCAGTTACAGTAGTTGTCTGTCTGAAAGTTGGTGTAAAGGGCTTGCTTGCCATCACACAGGTACTTTGTAGTGAAGCCGCCTGGCATACTAATGCAGCAAGCAATTACTTGAATCTTAAAATCATCTTTCTTTTCCCACTTCTGACTCATGCAGAAGGCAGCTTCTGCAACAGAGTGGAAAGGGACAAGCAGACAGCAGAGTCTCCTTCGCCACCTGACTCTGCCTTCCTCCCCACGCAGACCTATCTCATATGCAGAATGAGGCAGAGCCCCCGGGGGAAAAATAGCATCTAATCACAGCACTGGAAGCAGAGCGCTTATGCACGCAGGTGCTGGTGCGAGGTCACCCAGCCTCCAATTTGCATTCTATTTCTGAAGCCTGGAGTACTCAAATGACATTTTTCCTTCCCTCTTTCCCTCCTGCTCCCAAACCTTGTTTATTATATATCTAAATACTCAAGGCCTGATGATTCTGTCATCTTTATTCATAAGTTGGTGAGAAGAAAAGATAGAAGCTAGACCTAAGCTACAGTCAGGATATTATTAGCTTACCAACTCTGCTTACAAGGGAGGATTGCAAGTGACCATTGCTAGAGGGTGAAAAGCCTTTTGGCCGAGCCCAAGCGAGTGCAAGTCCGGAGCTGCAGCTCTCCAGATGCTAACTTTGCTGTTTGTTGGAGGGTAATACTTGTTAAGTCCCCTCTATCTTTCCTTATTATCCTGTTGAGATAAAGCTGAGGTTTTATGTAAATAAGTCTAAGAGGGGAAGTGTTTAAAAGTAAAGTATTAGTGTTTAAATCTGTGAGAATTTTACCACTGTGTGTGATGCATGTAATTTAAGAAACTATTACACTACAGCCATGGAGAGAAGGATGTAAGAGTGGGGGTTGCCCCACAACCTAAGAAGCATGGGGCTTGTCTTACACAAACTAGAGTGTCCCCTACACCATCACCTCCCCAGAGTTCTTCCATTTCTCAGAACTTAAGGTTGAGAGTAATTAGAGGAGAGATAGAAGGAATAGTCCTAATCTTTGGGAACTATTTTCCATTCATTGAAGTGTGATAACAATTTTAGAT
The DNA here is from genome assembly GCA_013398275.1 of Promerops cafer. NCBI lineage: Eukaryota > Metazoa > Chordata > Aves > Passeriformes > Nectariniidae > Promerops > Promerops cafer. Next base: position 2,541,166 of record VZSE01004122.1, on the reverse strand, counting down.
CGGGTAGCTGAAGTCTGGCATTAGTCTCTGTCTGTTGTTCTGTGATAACATTTTCCTGGGCTTCTCCCAGACTCATTAAACATCATCAGTCCCAGGAAAATCTAACAAGGACATGTGCTTGGATGAGAACTCTGCTGGACTGAAATATGAAACGATGACCATTCATAGCATTGATAGAAACTGGTAATTTTTTGTTGGATAGTTACACTCATGCCTCACAGCTCAGGGATTCCATGGGCTACTGATGCCAGCTGGGCTCTGGTAAGTTCTGGGCTTGGGCATTTAGGTCAAAGCTGTTTGACTGCTGTCTAAAATAGTTGCTTTCCACAGTTCATGCATATGGCCAGCTTCCCTTTCATTCAGTAAAGTACTGTGTAGCAATTAAAAATATCACAATAGCTTTAGGCTTTTTCTTGGTCTCTACATATTATTCCTCTATGCAAAGGTCTCCGTAACCTCTTTAGGGCTTTCTGGGGAAGGAGGTGAGTTTTTTTTTTACAGGTCTGTAGTCTAAACTGCCATATGAATATTTTATTTTATATATAAACACCACTATTTACCATAAAGAGCTCAACAAATAAAGTAGTATTTGCTGCATGCCCTTTTGAGGTAATGTTTGCTGCTTGGCTCAGTTCTTTAGAGTACAAGTGTTCTTCCTTGTTTGAAATGTTTTTGTGTCCATAAAGGGCAAGAAAGTATGTGTTTATTTTTACCCATTTAGAAAGGGATAAAGCTTAGATCAGATCTGGGACTTGAGTTCAGCACTTGAGTAGCAACACTTACAAAGGCTGATCGAGACAAGTGAAATTGGATTTTGTTATCTTGTGTTAAAGGCTCTGGCATGCTCATATCTTTAAAGCACTAAAAGCTAAATGTCCTCAGATTCAATATCCTTTAGGCAGGAGAAATGCTAATGTGAATGTTAGCTACAAGCCTATTTTGCTATGAAACTCCATGAACTCATTGAAAATGTTTTTCCAACACCTTAAAACTATTAATACCTTGACTAAGAAATTTGTTTGGAGATATTACTGCACATTGATACTGCATTTTTAATAACCCTGCCTAGGAAAGAGAATATTGGCTGGTTTATACAGACTCAAGTGGGTCGATAAGTGTGTAACAGATGCATGTGACATGTTGGAAAACCACTTACAGAACAATAGCCAAGGTCACTCCTTGCCATGTCTGCAGCATGTGGCAGAACTGCAGAGCCAGAACTCCCTCTCCTGCTCTTCCAGACAGGAGAAATGTGAACTCCTCTTCACAGAGCCAGGCATAAATGGATTGCCTTCAGAAGAGGAGGACTCGGTGGCAGGAGCTGGTTACTATGGCTATATGCGTTGCTCACTCTAAATGGAGGAATCAAGCCAACAATCACTGTATACATTAGCTATATTTGTATATGAAGGAAGCTCATAGCCAGCAGCTGTGTGAAGGTGTCATGATGAAAATCCAATTTGGCTCATGCCAGTCAAGGACTCGGTGACTGTCACGCCTTTAAAGCAGCGCAGACTGAAAGGAGCAAAATCTATGCACTGTGGGATCAGGTCCTTTGTCCTCCTTAAGCCTTTGTTTTACTCTACGGAAAAGTTTCTTCTTTTCTGTGCCCCTAGTGATCATAGAACAGCCAAGGTAGGAAGGGACCTGGAAAGATCATCTGGTCCACCCTTTCATGGTAAAGGGAGCCTAGGTGGGATTGTACAGCACCTGGTCCAATCACATCCTACAATTTCCCAGCAATGGGTCTCTCCTCTGTCCCTGGGGTGGAAATGGCATGTCATGGTGCTGGCTTGGAAATTATGGAGGTGCTAGCAAGCCTGGGCTCTGGGACACAGAATATAACAAAAACAACTCCTAACTGTGTTGGCTTCATAGTCCAGCCTGCAGCCAGCTACTGACTTGTTGGGCTGTCATCGGAGCCACTTCCCCTTTGTCAAATGACATTAGAAATCATCAGTGAAGACAAAAGTAGCTGTGGGTGGTGAGACATCTGTAGCACAACTGCAGCCTTATTTTTGTTTCTTACAGATTTAAAGTCCTTTGCCTTTCCTCTTTGAAGCTACCCACTGAAGCTAGAGTTTCTGTGGGGTACCTAGCAAATTTTGTTGCAGGGTGGCTGTTGGTGGCTGTCAGAGGGGGCCGTTGGTTTTCCCCTCTATCCAGTGCTGCACAAGCTGATAAGTATTTGATAAGTGAGGGGTTAAGCCAAGGCTGTTACCACCAAAGGCTTGCTGAAGCTCTTGTTCCTGTCTCCAGAGCCCAGATTTTCATGCAAGTGGGAGCAGTGGACTTGGGTACGCTCAGGAGCTGATTTGTAGCATACAAACCAATGGAGCACTTCTATTACCTGCTGTCACTTGTAATTCCACTGTTAAGGATGAAGAGGATTTTGCACTTCAAATAGGGGCTGGATCTTTAATCCCAATGGAAAACAGAGCATATTTGCTGTGGATGTAAAAGCTTGCCTTTTAAAAATTAATTAGGTTGTTGCAGTCTACAAATATTTTAATTAGCCTGAGTTCAAATTAATTAAAAACTGTCATTTAAAGAATTAAGCGCTTGCAGGTTTTACAGAGTTTTGAACAATCTTAATGGAATAAAAAAGACACTTGGAACTTTCCATATAATTAAAAATAATTGAAATCTTCTGCCTGCATGTATATGAATAAATCAGCTAATAATTAGGCTAAGTTATTAGCAGTGGCTGTATTTAATGTTACATCTAGAGTATAGCCTAAAAAATTTTAACTAGTTCCATCATGAAACTGGAAATAATGCAACTTACCATCAGTCTTCTGCAGTGGCTGGAATGTCACTCTTATGGGGGAGACAGCGAACACACAGACTTTCACTGGTGGATTAGCTGTGTCACTTAGCTTTAGTCTTTAAAGGTTAAATGGCTTAATGGTTGAATGGCTTGCATGTTTCTGCTTGAAATGTCCCCCATACCACTGAGACCTTGCCTGCTGCTGGGAACGAGAGAGAACCACAGAAAACATTTGGTGCTGGTAGGATCCCTCCAACATTTCTTTGTATGTGTTCTCCCTTTAGAGAAAGCAATGCCCTAATCCATATTAAAAGCCAAACCCCTGTGGAATGGGCTGCTTTGTGTGAGGCTTCAGTCAGGCAAACCAGGTGCCAGCCTCTTTAGAGTTTGGTGACTGCTGGTTGTCTTCTGCTTCTCCAGTGGCTTTGCCCTTAAAATAGCACTCTGCTCCTCCAGAAGGACAGAAATCTTGTACAGGAGCCCCAGCTGGTGCCTCTCATTCAGTCTCCACACAGACATTTTGAAATAGGAACTTCCTGAAGGGGAGGGAAAAAAAAGCCAGATAAAATGAATGAATGCTAGTGATTACTCATTCAATGAATCCAGAAAGGTGGAATCAGCTCTAAAAAGGCTCATAGGAATACAAACAGATGCCTTAGTCACAATCTGTCCTCACTGTGCCGCAACATGAAGACTTTTTGAAGACTGTAGATGCATGTTTCTTATTTCAATTCAGTTTGGTTTCTTTTTATCTCATCTCTTAATTTCCTGGATTAGTGATGCTTGGTTGCTTGGAGGCTATTGGAGGCAACATCATTGTCATATGCCTAAATGTTATTCTGTCCTTAATATTTTACTTCAAGCTGAGTACATAAATGCTGGGCTGGATTTTCTTAGACTGGCTGATCAGAAATACCATTGGTGTGGGAGGATGGTATATATCCTCTCTTTATTTGCATTTTTAATATTAATGATCTGTTCTTATCAGTTCACACAGAATTTCAGCTTTTCCTTTATTTAGGGACTCTAATCCTCTATGGCTGGGAAGATATTCTCTTAGCAAGTACTGAATTCCTTTTTTTTTTTTTTAATTTGAGGTCTCCAAAGAAACTCTGATAAACATGGCAAGTGCTGAATCTTGTCAATTATGTCAGTGCTTAATATCTCTTATCAGGTTGCAGTGGCAACCAAGGTGAAGTGTCCACACTTGTTTCATTGAGGGCTTTTTTGGAGGGAGGAATGGGATATCTTTGAAGACATTAATGAATAAAGGAGGAATAAGATTGAAACAATCTCTGCTAGCTATTCTTTTTTGCCTATATCAGGTTGTCTTGGTTGGTAAAAGTGGAGCCACAAGCAATGAGGTCTGTTGGTGTTCTCCTTCTGCCGTGTGCTTTCCCCCAAGTCCAAGAAGAGAAAGGTGTGAAGGGAGATCATAGGTCACCTCCTAGACCATCTTGTCCTCGGGTGAGGGCAGGGAGAGAAAGGAGGTGACACAAAGGAAAACCAAATGCTCTGAATTTGCTCAGGTATGGCTGAGTGACTGATTTGGATTCTCTTTGAACGCGCCCATTCCGAGCAGCCGTCGTGGCTGGGCCCCCTTGTCCCCACACACACGTGCTGCCCGTGCTCGGGTCATTGCTGCTGGACTGGACAGTGGGACACAGACAGGAACCCCATCCCGTGAGGGAGCACAGTGCAAAAATACCTTTCTATTGCTAATACCTCTTCACTTCTGGTTCTGATAACACTGGTAGGAGACACTTAAAGGAGATAACAGGACTGTGGCAGGCGTTGCTGAGTCCCAGAGCTTGGCTGTTGTGAAGGCACTCAGGCTGCTCTTTTTTCCATGTCATGACTTTATCAGTGATTCAGGGTCAGGGGTGTGGAGCTCATCTCAGCAGAGCCCCATGTGACGTGTCACACATTGTTCCTGCTAACAAACCGGCTGTGGTATCAGGAATAGGGAGAGCATGGAAGGTTCTGTTTCATTTGTCTTTTGGAATCTTCTCCCATAAGCTTCATACTTTTTTTTAACTCTCATTAAAACACATCTTGAATCTGTAGTCTGAAAGACCGTGTCCTGTCTGGTTAAGGAAATATTTGGGTTTGAACTTTGAACTTCATGCATATGCTATGAAAAAATCAGTAAGACCTGCCTGCATTGCAGTAGGAGACAGAATGGTTCCTACTACTTAAATGTCATTTGGTTTATTATTTCTGGGGAATGGATCTATACATCTGCTTTCTGATTAGTTCTCTCATTGAAATAAATTCTGCTCATTGGTGTCATACTTTAATGGACATGTTTTTTACCTGACAAGGTACAGACATCCTGTGTGGCACTAGAAGACAGTAAGCAGCTCAGGTGTATTCAGGATAGTTTTCCAATTGTTGCAAATACCTGAAACTCAAGTCTGTGTGTCCAGTGAAGAGTGAGCCAAATGTTCCTTCAGTGTAACTGGAAGTATAATGGGCATTGCTGTTGCCTTTGAATGTATTTACCTATTCTGTTGTGACCAACAGTGCCAATTAGTGCATCGCTCCTTACACGTGCAGCATCTAAAATCTGCTCCTCTCATTCTTGATTCAGAATAAACTGCTTGGGTAAGAAACAACTTGCCACTCACTTTTACACAGGTGAAATTCCTACTTTTAAAACCAAGTAAGTGTGACGAAGATGACCCATGTGGTGAGAAGCCTGTCTCCCCGTGGAGAAGGGTTGAGCAGTGCCCTTGCTCTGAGGGCACTGTCAAATTCTTACAGCCTTATTGCTTGGACACGTCTCCTGGTCCAACAGCATGGCCATGAACACACTGCCAAGTCCTTCTTTGAAGGTAATCTGCTTGTAACTCCACACAGAGAAAGCAGTGGGAACTGAATGCCTCATTATTTATATGGATGTAGCCCCTACCTTGGCCTCAGTTTCCCTTTCCTAGAAAGGTGACAGTAATTCTAGCATCACACCGTTTATTTAATTTGATTCTCCTTCTGATCATGGATGCCTTGCATACCTTGAAGTATGAAGGTGTGTCAGTAATGGATATAGATAGGCATCCAGGCCATGCTGGCAATCCAATGGGAATCACCTGGACTTTACATCCTTCTCTGTGGTTCTGGTGCACATTTGGGTGATGATAACAGGGGAGATTTTCCTGCTCTGGAAAATCCCTGTTCATCAACTGCAGTACAAGAAGAACCAGAGATTCTATGAGGACCGTATTGCTTGACAGGCAAGAGGCAGAATGATCCAACTCAAAAAATACAGCTTCCTTTTCTTTTCTCTTTTTTATATAGTATATTTTCACACTCAAAAATAGCCTATATTTTTCTCAAAGTTCTGTGTTAAATTTTTTAGTTAGCCTCCTGCTGTAAATTTGGATCCTCAGAAAAACATTAGGTTGATTTTTAAAGCATGATATACATTTTTCTATAGCTATATAAACAAAAACGTTATTTTATTGCCCTTGTTGAAGGAGTTATTGTTAGGATCTCACTCTCTTCTCTAGCAGAAGCAAGGCACAGCCACCAGACTTGCAGAAGGGCATCTGAAAAAGTGAGATGAATAACAGTGTACACCCAGAGTGGTAAACAGACTTTCAGCCAACCAAGATTGTTCCCAAATGCTGTGTTGGTGAAGAGATTTGAATACATGAACCTGCTGGTGAGAAGTTACAGTGGGACAGGCTGCATAAATCCAAATCCAAGGTTTTCTGTTGAGTGAGTTTTGTTGAAAATGAGTCACTCATTTGGGCTGGTGATCTTGTCAAATGAGATTTTTAGTGTTTTCATGCTGCTGAGCTACTGGTATTTAAAGTGAAGCTTCAGAGGGGCCCAGTGAGGCAGAGAATGTTTTCCATTCCTGTTCAGCATTTTTACAGTAATCTAGCTTTGCACCATCATACTGGATATGTTAATATTTTCTTTCCCTTTTCTTTTCTAGACCATTGGGTGAGACTGAAGTTCCTAAAACCAAGTACATAGCAGATACTTTGGCTCTGTGCAAGAAGCCTCAAGTATATGATCTGATATTTTTTGGTTCCATCTCCTTCATTATTTTTCTCCTGTAAAGACAAAGTGCGTATTTCAGTTACAAAAGAAAAAAAAAATATATAGAGAGAAATATTTTAAATCAACTCGAGTCAATTCTGTTACAACAGGACTGGCTGCTGCTGAGGATCCAGTGTGACTCTGAAGAGAGTTGTGCCTGTATCCTCACTGGAAATCTCAGCTGCTGCTCACTGTTGTGATAAAATTGCTTGTCCTCCTCAAAGGCAATGCCTGGCTGGTCTCAGTGATGCTGTCTCCATGTGTTTTGGTCTAGGTAGGTAGAGCAACATTTCTCCAGCAGGATCCATAGGTTCCTCTGTGTGGTCCAGCACAGCCTTTTCTCACCATCCCTCTCCCCTGTAACTCCTGTCAGCTCATCACTCCTGGCTCTGCCCTCCCCAAACAGCTCACCCCTTCCCCATCTCGCCCCGCTGTGCCTCTCCAGAAATTGCCCTGGGGTTAGACGTGATGTGCTCGTCTCACAAAATAGGAGGGCCCTGTGCAGAAGAGAGGCTGAGCCCGAAGCGCTTCGGGGGGGTCTGCTGGGGGCAGGATTTCAGCTCCAGCATCACGGGAGCACAGCAGGGAGGAGTCTGCCACGGCTCGGCTGCGGTACAGCAGCACCGGCAGGGTCAGTTCTGCAGGTCTCCAAAGGAAAAGGCTGTTTTATCTGGTACTGAGCTCTAAGTGTGGAGCATCACAGCTGGGAGGGAAGAGGTTAGAAAATAAACTTGTTTTCATTTTTATAAGTCTATATATATATATATGTATAGATATTTTTAGATATACACAGAGATGTATAAATATATATGTGTGTCTCTCCTATACATACACTTACATGCACACACTAGCCAGTCACTCCAGAACGTTGCTGTTGGAGAGAAGGATGTCATGTCCATTTGTGGAGGTGTTTAAATTCAACTGACAAAAAGCATCAAATCATTAGGCCATGTGGGAAACACTGACTTGTGCTTTTTCAGGCAGAAGGTAATACTCCTGGAAATAGATTTTCTTTAAAAACTGTCCTTAAAATTTCAAGAAGATTTGCTGGCTGAATTTTCAGCAGAGGTGACCAGGCCAGTGTATCTGTATTTGGAAAGAAATAATGTTTTGTTGTTGCTTACTGAATGTAAATGCTGAAAAACTCACACAGTCTCCTTACTGCTATTTAGCATCATGCCAATCACATTGGGTCTATTCCGTCGGCACTTGCAAAGTTAATAAAGTATCCCCATGACAATTGTTTCACCAATTAAACTGTCTCTGCATGTTTTAGTGTAGTTTGCAGTTGGCATAAGGTAAAAAAAGATAGCAAACAATCCTTGACTGAAAGTTGAGTTATGACTCATAGAGTTACAGCAGCGAAAAATTGAAGAATCACAAAACCTCCTGTGGCTGAAGGGACATGAATATTTTACTCCTTTCCCCCTCAGCTCCTCTGAAAAATAAGCTTCCACAGCAGCAAAGCCAGGCAATCAGCAAGGGCTGTACTCACCCCTACCCATACCTGAAGGGCAGGCTCTGAATCCTTGAAGCTGAAATATAAAAAAGGCAAAAAAAGGCAAGTTGTCTTGCAGGAGCTTGGCACAAGGAGCTAGAATATGTTGTGTCTGAAGACCTAGGAGTATTTTAGGACAGTGCTGCCTATTGAAATGGAAATGTGGTTTTCAGGCTGCTTGAGCAGACAGAGTGCATCATAGTCAGAGGCTGAAGTAGGCTAATGAAGTACCCTGCCTTTGAAGTCAGATTGCGTAATACAAACCCTAGAGAGACGGCTAGATTTCTTTTTTTTTTTTTTTTCCTTGCATTGATCAAGACTAAAATACTTCTGCTATTAGCTTCAGAAAGGTTTAATGGAATTGGTGGCGGGACTACGGTAATTCCAATGACGTGCTATGCAAACAAATGCTTCGTTATTGAATACCCAAAAGATTAACCTGAACTGCCTACATGCATTATTAGTGCTTTTAACCCCCTGCCTTCCCCCAGTGGTTACGGATAATGCAGAGTAGTTCAAGGTGGGGGGAGGGGGGAAACCCAAAATTCACTAATGGCAATTAGGCTATGTGATAGTTGGGAAAAGGATGCACAGCAATTCTGAAAACATGCCATTAACCTCTGACCTGATGGGCAGGGCGGGATGCTCAAGATCATTGGAGACGGAAAACTTCCCACAGAGGGCATTGGTGGAGTGGGGGATGCGGTCAGATTTGGAGAAAGAAGAGTGACGAGGCACATGACAAAAGTCTTCTTTCCCTCCCTCGGTACATCTCCGGAGCCGAAGAACTGAGACCATTTATTGAACTAGGCTCCCTTTTTATCCTCTTATTTTTCTTATGGCTGTGAGTCAGTGTGAGATTGATTTATCGGTGCTGTTAATCTGCTCTCAAAAGGCTGTCAGTCTCACTCCCAGAAGCCAAGCTCTCCCATTAAAACCCTGACCTATTTAAACGTTCTTGAGATACCGTAATGATGGAATGTCAGCAGGGGAGAGGCAGCAGTGACAGCTCTGAAATGTTTATTGTCCCAGGCTGGGCTAGGAGGGGAGCGTGCCGCTGCAGCCCGGAGCTCTGCGCTTGGCATGGGATGAGAGGCTGAGGGACGGGCGCTGCCGGGCTGGGAAGATCGGCTACACTCTTGTGGTTTAGAGGGTTAATGCTCTGCAGTCCCTGCTGACCCCATGCTGTTCAAAACGGGAAGAGGTGTCAGGGGTTTGCATGTTCATAGCAATAGATCACGGATTACAGTGGCTTAAAAGGCACTTAAAACATTTTTGGTGGCTTAGGAACTATTTCACCAGGCGTATTTGTATGGAAGCAGATGCTTTCCATAGAGAGATTTAAATTTCCCTTCTCCTGTCACACCCCACAGTAGCTGTCAGCAAAGAATTAATTGAGGGAAAGTATTTAAAAGGATGATGCTGAAAGGAAAGTAAAGAGATGCTCCCGATACCTCTTCAGGCTGCAGGTTCGTGTGTCCATGGCCGAGCACAGGCACTGCAGCAGGGGGAGCACAAAGGCTGGCAGAGACCTGAAAATCTCCGGTCTAATAATGGGAATCTAGCTGTCATAAACACACTTTCAGTGTACTGTTCAGTACCAATTTTCTCATCCTTAAGAGATGTAGCAGAGTGCAACTATTTTTAAATCTTTCTCTCCTCCTCCAATTTCGCTTTGGGCCATCAACGGCTTGAGGAATTAAACCATAATTCTTCACAAGACAAAATACATCACTTGTACAGAGTGGGCCTGGCTTTGCTCCGGGATACGATGTTAGCACCTTTCTTCTCCTGAAACTATTCCCAGAGGGATGAACTTTCTCATCCAACTAAGTAATTTTGGTCCTTTCCCATTTGTTTTTTTAAATAGAGGCTGCAATAGCAGCAGAGACCAGAGACCAAAAAAAGCCCCTGAGGTAAACAATAGATTCTCAGTCTCTTTAGATGCACCTTGTGGAGCGATAGTCTTTCTGCTTTTTTTATGCAGCAACCCAAAGGATCCTGATTGCAAAGATGTTTTCTCCAAGCATCTGTGTCTTAAACTGGTGTCCTTCTCTCTCACTGACCTTGCTTTTCATGAGTGCCAGCTTATTACAGTGAAGATTTTATTAAGAGTAGTCTAAAGGCCAGCTTTTGTCAAAACCCAGCTGGCTGGTTGATCTTTTTGTCTAAGAAAATAGAGAGTGTTCATAACTGAGCTTTTACAGATCCACTATGTCAACTTTTCTATATTAGACCACAATATTGACACTATCTTCTGTCTAGAGCTGATAAATGTTATTGCATTCCTTTCCAATATGTAATGTTATTAAAAATAGTTTAGTCACAAGAGCTCCTTATCAAAGACCCTTGTTTCCCTAGAAACAGTGACCAGCATTAACCTTTCTAAAAGTAGCCCCTGCAAAAGACAAATGTCTTTGGTTGTCCCTGTTACAAATTTAATCTAGGGAAAGTGTGCTGCAATTTCTGTTTCATATTAAGAGAAAGCAAATAAACTCCAGAAAGGCAGGATCAAGGTGCAGTATCCATTCACATCAGGCCAGCAAAGAAAATAAATTGATTATGTTTGAGCCAGTTATCTGTGTCCCTTCCTAAGCGACACAAGCATTGAAATTGCTTTAGAATTAGCTATGGAAACAGTTGTTTGCAACCCCAAAAAAGAAAAGGGAGGCGTGGGAGCAAGATTGTAGTGTTCATACAGGACTGATGAAAGCTGAATATTTGCAGAACAGAAAAGATGTAAGTGATAACAGCATATTTGTAAGAAGAGGGCTTCTTCTAAGCAATGTAGGTGGTAAATGAGAATATTGTGTTTAGAAGTAAAGCTCCTGGTTATTTGAGAGAGGAGCAACAGGGACAGAGTATCAGCATTTTATATCCTCATGGGTTGAAATAATCATATTCTCAGTCTCCGCAGCAGATTAACCATGTCCATAAAGCTTGGTGATGTTTGTGATTTACCTTGTTTCCAATTATGTGATCAGGAGCATCTGCTTGAGTTTACACAACCACTCACTGTTCACCTCAGCAGCCAAAATCACCACCTCTCTTTTTTTTTTTGCCAGATATAAAGCAAAAAGATGGTGATTTAGACCTGACACTGACACACATCTGTTCTGCAGGGCATCAAACCTCTAAAGCAGCAGGCTAGGCAGAAATTCTGGTGTGAGTGTGACAGCCAGTCAAACTCTAGAATGTGACACAAGCTGCTTGTGTTCAGCTTGAGTGCAGGTTCCTTTCACAGATGAATCCAGACCAGGATGGAAAGCTTCATCCCTAGCTCTTATCCCTGTCTCTGCTCCCTAGCAGAGCACTCTCTTCTCCAGTCTGTCTGGAGGTGAGCATGTCTCTAGCAGCAGTGATTCTCTGTCTCTTTGTTGCATTCCCCAAATGCTAAAAATACCAAGTTACTGAAGTGCTCAAATCCTCAGAGCTGCCACATCAGTCTCCTGTCTTTCAGCCTATCACTTCCAGAAATTCCTGTTTCTTACAAACCAGCTTTGTCTGTGCAACCTGTCCCTGTCCAGTCATCAGCATAACAGCTTTAAAAATAGCAGACTCACTATGCAGACATTTTCCTTCTTTCCTGGTCACAAACCAAGCCACTTGTTCCTGCGGGTATCTAGGAATTCAATGAAGTTGTGGATAAGCTCCCTCCTTGCTTCCTTGGAATTGAGTTTTGTAGAGCACAAATATATTGTCTTCCCATGTGGCCAACAAGCATTATCCACAGTATTTATTTTCCTTTCTGCTTTTATGTTCAGCTTATGCTAGAACCAAAGCAAACCTATATATCTACCTATGCTGGTAAAAGCAAAGCAATCTGGCAGTGTCAGTTGTTTTGTTATTTATGGGTTGCAATGAAATGAGACCTGAGTTACTCATGGCGGTTGTTTCACAGGAAAAATGAGTTTACAATAAAAAGGCCAGACATTGCCTAAATTGGGACTCATAAATTAGTTTCCTGAAGCAAAGGACTCACTAAAACTGATGTTTACTTTGTTCTTTATCTGTGATTCACTTTCCGGGCAGAATCAATACATTCTTAGATTTCTTCCCTGTCTTGCCGTGTTCATAAACTGGAGAACACCTGTGTATTCCAAACCTGAGCCTATAGTCTTGGCTTTAAAACTCCTGAGGCCTAAAAGGGGATTTAAAGCCCTTGGCTGGGATGTGAGAACCCACATGCTAGCCTTGTTGCTTGAAGGGAATTTGGTCACGTAACCAAATTCCCTTAATAATCACTTATTCCTTGTGCAAAAAGCTTTGATTTTCTTATTCCAGAGGAGTTATGTCTGAATAGTCTTAATTTACACAAAACACACACCCACCCCCACAAGCCCATGGTAATTGAGTTCTGAAGCACTTGGAAAAGCAATACTTGCCCTAGTGAAAACACAGAAGCAGGAAAGGCTTCTTCCATGAAGTCATGGAGCAAGAATGCTGCGGCGAGGGGCGGCCGGACCGAGAGTGCCACTCCCCACTGACATTCCTGCCCCGCTTCGTCAGGGCACAGCCACACGTGTCCCCTCCTTGGGCATTGTCTCCTCAGCTGGGATCCAGTGGACAAATATAGGCATGGGGGAAAACTGCTGATGCCTTTAATCAGTTATCAGCAGTGACCTTGAGATAGGGGCATATAAAGTCTGGACCAGGCAGAGTCGTGAGTGACACTTTCTGTGTGCTCTCCAGGGTGAGTACCAACCTCTCTCACTTTTAAGTGTGGGTCCTGTGCTCTAACACTGTACCGTGGGTTTGATATGATTAAGGTTTTCATGTGGCTTAAAGTTTTAGCAGTAGTATCAGTAAACATCTAGCCTGTGGTAGTCACTGTAGGATGCTGCTCGAATGGTAGAATAGCAAATACATGTTTCTTCTCTAACATCAGTGCATTCATTTAACCACCTGGAATAACCACTTAGGAAGTGTCAAGTCCCTTGTAATTATGCATCTGAGTGAAATGATTAGCCAGTGCCTGCAAGTCATCTTTTTGCCTTCTCTGTCATCTGCAAGAGATGATGGCTTATGCAATTTGCAATTTTAAGCAGCTTGTTGGTCCAAGGCATTCTTTAATCCAGCCTGAGTTACACCCCTTGGGGCATTTCTGGGCTCCCTTTCCAGGCCAGGCAGTGCCACCACAGCTGCTATTGCATTATCCCTGCCTGCCCTTAGCACTACAGTCTGTTCCAACAGCCCCAGTAAAGACAGACAAGGTCCCTTTTTTCCAAGTCTGGATGCACCATCAAACTGGTGGTCCTGGGCATGCCACTTCCCTTCGTGTAACAATATTGGCTTTCCGCAGGGAGCAGGCGTTTTCAAGGATCTCCCAGAGCTCATATACAAGGGCTGGCTCTTTCTGTTCTTAGCTACAACAGGTTGAAAGGGAACACCTTTAGCTTTAGCCTTGTCTTTCCCGACTATTTTGCATTTTAAAAATAATCTTGCATCCACAAGAAAACAAAATTTCCCGCTTCTTGTATCTGCCGATGGATTTGCCTCACTGAGTTCTGGCACCCCAAGGTGTGTGCAGCCTGGGCTCCAGCCTCTGCTGTAACTCCACACACCCGGGCTGCTGAAGGAAAAGGGATTCTCTCCCAGCGGCCGCAATGCTGCTTTACACCGTAACACACTTGCTGTCGTGGTCCGCCCTCAACATGAGGGGGCAAAAAGGAAGAGATAAGGAGGTGATAGCTGAGGACCTGTCCCTAAAAGGTCTGCAAATGGAGGCAGGTTGCACAAAAGTGATTCAGAGCACTTTAGTGTATTCTAGGACTTGTGGGAACCTGCCCTGGGTCCTAGAGATTAACACTGGAGTGGCCCCTCTGGCATTTGCACGTTTAATGTGAAATGACACTTATGTGCTCTAATGCTGTTCTGTTTAAATGTCTGAACTGATGTAATTTCATTGCTCCACTAGAGCTGAGACACTCTTAGAGAGAGAGAGAAGCTCTGCCATTGAGTTTTGTCTCCAGCTGGGAATTTTGGTCAGTTCAGATGATGTTAAAATAATTGGCGATACTTGTGCTTATGTAGATGCTTAATCTTTAAAAAGATTAAGGTTTAAAAAATTACTTAAAAATCTAGAAAAAATTAAGGCTAGTTCTGAGAAAGAAAATTTTTTCTCTGCAGCAACAAGACAGAAGGTATTAAGCTCTTACTGCAGCAGCAGGAGAGGGCTGGATGTAACGCTTTGGCAACTCTACTGTCTTAGGGCTTTACATTCCCCAGGAGGAACATGTTGGAAAAAAAGCTGCCTTGGTTGACGAGGAGTTTTTGTCTCTACCAGGATTTTTTTAGAAATAAATTGAATTCCATTTTGAAAGACTACAGCATCTGTCTTGATAGGGGTCTTGAAAATTTATCCAGCTGCCCTGGATATTGCACAGTAAATAAAATAAGGGAAGAGATTAACCTGAGGGTCACTTATACAGCTTTAAATAGTAGCCAAATGGTGTCCTGACTTAAAAAAACCCCAAACCTGAAATTCTAAAATTGTATGTGTATGCCTTGTAGCAGTGGAACTTCTTTTAGACATTCTCTGGAAAACATGCTGAATAGTTTATGTGTGTGTAAGTATTTATGTCTGCATCTGTAAAAAAATCCCAAAACTAAACAAAACAAAAAACTCCAACATATCTGTTTGATGATTTTAGAGAGTACAAAACAAATTAATTACTTGGCAGTACAAACACAGCAAATTAGTCTCACTGAGACCCATATCCCCTGCCCTCTCTTTCATGAAAAAAAGACTCCTAAACACCATGCCCTTGTCATTTGAGAAAACAAGTGTAGGTATTAAGCCGGACTGATAAACTCAAAGCAGTCTGAAATCATACGAAGCCCTTGCACCAATTCTGCAGACACACTTGCCCTGCTGCAAGGGGATGCACAGCCTGGTGAATTCAGAGGGAGCAGCAACCTGGGAAGCTGCACCAGCAGCACAGCACCTCCCGGAGCCGTGTTAGTCCTGTTTTTATTGGCATGCCAATTCCCGAATCACAGAAGTGCAGGCAGCAGAACTGTTTCCAGCTCCAGTGCTGACTTTCTGCAGTGAGAGCGTGGCCGTACATCCCTGCAGCTTTGCAGCAGTGAAGTCTTGCTCCTCGTTTCCCAGAAAACGCCTGCCTGAGATGGTGCTTGAACCGGCTGAGTGGCACAGCCCCAGGGAGACCTGCGGGAGAGCATACCTTTGCTCCAGGCGATTTTGAAAGGGGCCAGAAGAGGCCTCTGCTAAGTGGTTTTTAAAATCACAGCTTCAAGTGATCCCTCTTGCTCTTAAGCACCATATGTGCCACAAAAAAGAGAAAAAATCCTCCTGTGGAGATAACTGTGACCAATGTTGAGGTTTAGAACCCTTCAAGACCTGTCTGACTTTTAATAAACTGAGCCAAGGAAGGGTTTAACTAAAAGTGCAGTACAGTCCCAAATCTGTGTTAGGCATTTGTGTTTAACATTAATCATCCCTTTGATCAGCCACCTGCCATGTTATGCTGAACATTTTATATTGCGTGACATTGTTCACAAAACAGAAATTGTTTTGATTTTTTTCCCCCTCTTTCTTTGGTAGACTGGGTGCCTTTCTTTTTCCTCTGTGAGCTGTGCCACCTTGAACCCTTGCCAAGATGATGGTCGATATGTCAGAGTTTGGGGAGGCTGCTCCCTACCTCCGAAAGAGCGAGAAGGAGCTGATGAAGGCTCAGACCGTTGCCTTCGATGGTGAGTTGCAGACTCACAATCCTTTGTGCTGCCAGGGGCTGGTTCAGAGGGCTTACATACAAATGTAGTCAAAGAAATGCAGAGCAAAGCAGGATGCAAAGCCTCTGTTGTCACTGCTGTGCTGCTGCTGTTGGAGGTAGCTGGTTCAACCAAGTTTGGGTTCCTTTATTCTGCAAAGCTGTTAAAAACTCCCAGATAGCAAAAAAGGAAAATAATCTGCAGCAACTAAGTGTTTATCTAGATTTAGAAGCAAGGTGTATTGGTACAGCTCTGCTAAAATGGGAATCGTCTCTCTGTCAGTTTTAGAGAAAAACAACAGACATTGATGTTTCTGTGGCGTGACTAGATGTCTTATTTGCTTTGCAGCTTGTATAGTAATGTGATGTTAGCTTTTAGTTTCTCATAATTTACTTTTCATTAAATGGGTTTCTATGAGCCCTGAGGTTTAGTATTAAGTGTGAATACATCAATAACTGCGGCCTTTCACTGTTCACAACAGTTGCTGTAACTAAAGACATAAAGTCTTCTGCAGCTGCTCCAAACTCTAAAAAGGCACATACATAACTAAATGTGAGTTATTAATATTGCTGGTTTTCAACACAATACTCAGAGGAATGTGAAGGAATAAGGTTAAATCTGATAGATGGCAGTCGAATAATGTGGGTTGGATTCCTTGAGCAGTTTGAAATTCTCTGTGTGACATTTTAGCAAACACCTTAATTTGGGCTTGAATCTCAGTTCCTCCATCTGCACACTGGTGATAATGATTATGGATTTCCCATGGAGGCTGAGGCTTAGCCAGCATTTGTGAAATATTTTGACATCTTGTGCTCGAAGGATCTAGAGGAATCCGAGCAGTAGTTTCAAAGGAAGACAACATTTGGGAGCCCTGTGCCTTCTGCTTCATCGCGCAGTTTCCCAGCACTGCCAATCTGCTGCAGTCCCAGAGGTTTTGTGTCGCTTCTGCAGAAAAAGCAATCCAGCAATCTCGCTTAGCTAGGCATGGCGTTGCTGTTTGATGCAGGCCTGTGAAACCTTGGTCTTCTTAATTTCACAGGGAAGAAGAAATGTTGGGTTCCTGATGAAAAGAAAGCTTATGTTGAAGCTGAAATTACAGAAAGCAGCGAAGGCAAAGTGACCGTGCAGACAACGGATGGAAGGGTAAAAAACTGACTTTCTCTGATCTGTGACTAACAAGGCCAGAACTGCAAGCTACAGAATTGTCCTGGTTTCAGCTCGGTTGCCTGTTTCATGAAATGGGCTGTGAATGGGAAGTCTCAGTAACTGATGGCAGCTCAGGATAGGATAACACACAAAAAACCACCAAGGGAAAACCAGCAATGCAGTGATGGGTGGGTGAGCATCAGCCACCGCACAGCCGGGGGAGGGCTGTGACTGGAGGCTTGCAACCAACCAGTTCTGGTTTGGTGCCCAGAGCTAAAAACCCATGCTCTAGCCAAATTTCATGGCTTCTTTTGCAGCCATAGCACCGTGCTTCTTACTTTTATCATTCAGCCTTCCCCCATTCTTCTGATACCTGTGGAAACACACAGTATTGGGCACAAAGGCGGGGATAGACCTGGAGAAATTCCCTCTGCTGGGGGAAAAATGTGTTCTCTCCCAAAAGGTGTATGAAGCAACAGAGAATCCCAGTGTCTTCCAGTGTTGCTGTATTTGTTTGTCTTTGCAGACCATGACTATAAAAGAAGATGACGTGCAGACCATGAACCCTCCCAAATTCGACATGATTGAGGACATGTCTATGCTGACCCACCTGAATGAGGCGTCTGTGCTGTACAACCTGAGGAAGCGCTACAGCAACTGGATGATCTATGTAAGGGACGCTGCAGGGGGAGATTTAGCAACCTGATTTCAAGTGCTGACATCACGTGTGAACGTGTTGGGTTCTTCATGTTCATTTTACAACTCTGATAAGTCACAAAAGTGAGGGTCTTGCTCTTCACCTCGAGAAAGATGCTGCTTGGAGCTGGCTGAATATAAACACAAAACTAAATGAGTAGGATGGTGCCTTAGTTTTGCTTGCTTGCCTAGGAAAGGGGTAGTGGGGGACATTTTTCTGAAGTCAGGGTGGTGGGGAGACCCAGTTTATTTTTCATGTTTTAATATTAA
This sequence comes from Promerops cafer, assembly GCA_013398275.1. Classification (NCBI taxonomy): domain Eukaryota; kingdom Metazoa; phylum Chordata; class Aves; order Passeriformes; family Nectariniidae; genus Promerops; species Promerops cafer. The sequence goes on along the minus strand of VZSE01004122.1, from coordinate 2,523,002 downwards.
TCCGTGTTAATGCCAGCCATGGGGATTTCTTTTGCTCTCAGTTAGCTGCATTCAATTGTGTTTTAAATCAGGCAAAGGAATCCATTGAATTTCCAGCCAACCCTTGCTCTGTTTTTTGGTATTCATCAGAAGAGCAAATCCAACATTATCCATTTAAATTCTGATTGTCAAACATTTTCTGTGTTTCTCTAATAACCCCTGTATGAACATGTAGGGCCTAAAGCATAGCTTTGTTTGCAGATCAGTATAGGTAGAAAATTAAACTGGCATCTTGCCTTAATCCGTTTACTGGTAGGGGTGTATTCTTTCTCTTTCTAGAAAACAGGACAGAGGATTCATGCCAAGGCCATTCGGGAGCATGTCCTAATGCTATTTTTAGGGGAAGTGACCTGGATTTCACCTGAAACTTTTAGAACTTAATTGAACTCAATAATCTATGCGCATATAGTGATTGTGCCGATATGATAACTCGGTTTCTTTGAAGATATTGCTCCAAGCTGGGCTAAGTACTTGAAAAGTTACCAGCTGACACCAATTGCCTGGGGTTACGACTCAAAGCTCATTCTTCCTCAGACTGACCAGGCCTCAGAGAACTGATGTATATTATCTAAAGAGGAACTATAAAAAGATTTTTACCAATCTGGCATCTCCAAAAGCTGAAAAAGGTTCCACAGCTTTGGGGTACAACACTGTCAAGTGTTTTTTCTCTTTGAACACCCACCAGAAATTGTCTCGAGGTTATTGCATAAAATTAATAATGGGAGGTTGTTTCTCCTCCTAAAATGGAGTTGAAACAGGACAGCTGTAACTTTCCATTGCAATGTCTGTTTTCAAGAGGAAACAACTCCCACTTAGCAGCAAGGGACAAAATCAGACACAAGTCTATTTGCTGCTCCTTTGTTTTACTGAAGGGGATGTTTTAACTTCAGGTTGACACCTCAAAACCACTTTTCTCCTTTTGAAAACTGTTCAATATCTGTAGTTTTGGTCTGAATTGCAGCTAGGAAGTTAGTTAGCAGATCAGTAGCTTCCAAAATTCAGGAAGTCTGACATTCAAGTCAGAATTCAAACCTAAATCAACAGCTGGCAATGCCACATCCTGCTTTGGTTAACCAAGACTTTTTGCCTTATCGCTTGAGTGAATTTTTTCACTCTGGCTTTGTGTTACTCTCTAGACATACTCTGGTTTATTCTGTGTGACCATAAACCCCTACAAGTGGTTGCCTGTCTACAAATCGGAGGTTGTTGCTGCGTACAAGGGCAAGCGGCGCTCGGAGGCTCCTCCCCACATCTTCTCCATCGCTGACAACGCGTACCACGACATGCTGCGGAGTAAGTGCCGCTGCCGGCCCTCACAGCGGCGTTCGCCTCGCCGGGCCGATGCCACTGTGCTGGAGGGAAGTGTGCGAGGGCTTGTGCAGCACGGAACAAACATGAAAACAGTCCACAAGCAACAGGGGCTTGGCACTTCCGTGACGCTTTTATATATGTGCGTGTATCCAAAACTCGTTTTGTTTCTCAGCTGCCCTGCCTGGTCCCGTGGCACTTCTGGTAGCCATCAGTCAGGGGCACAAATCTAGTGTGTGACCTGAGTGAATGCATCGGTTCGCAACAGAAATGGGGCAGGCCCCAAAGGTCTCTCGGCGCTTTCCCCCCTCGGAAATAACCCTCCAGGCAGTGTCCGGTCCCGTCGGGACGCTGGTGGGATGTGTGCCTGCGCAGGCCGGGGAAGGCGAGCCCTGCGGGCTGCTCCGGGCGCGCCGCTGCCGGCCCCCCGACCCGCGGGAGTGTCGCAGCGGCTGCCGGGGCTCCGGGCACCAAAACTGTGGCAGCGAACTCCAGATGTCCCTGGGGAATTTCCTCGCCCTGCCCCTAGATTACTAGGGAAAAAAGAGTTTATCAGCAGAGGGCAGCAGCGATGTGCTCACGCCAGGGCATGCGAGGCAGCGGGATAAATGCGAGAGACTTGACCGGAACGCATCGTGCTGACACGCTTTTAAAAAAATGAAAAAGCACCTTAGCTGTGAGGGGACAAAAAGCACCGCGCAGAGGGGATGTGTGTGTGGCTGCAGAGATGCTCTTTTATGTCTTTTTAAGGCTCCTCAATAAATAGCCTGCCATGACAACTGGAATTATAAAAAGAAAAGAGGAATTTAGGCTTAATGACTTGGGACGCTGCCATGATTTAGGGTTTTCTGAACTTGATTAATAATATATTAGGGTTGCAGAGTGTTCTAATAAATGCTTGTTTCTGATCAGGCAATTAGGCATGGACAATAGGCTGCTTAGTTCCAGTAGCATGGCCAGCTGAAGAGGAATACACATGCATTTTAAGGAACAGCCTGTGAAAAAAAGAACAAAATTACTTGGGTTGGTCTAGTATTGCAGGAGCAGAAAGGTCAGACATGAGAAAAGACACACTCAGGAGTAAGAGAATAAATGTTTTCAGAATAGGAAATGACTTTCTATATTATAGTTTCCCAGACACAGATGAATGTGTACAACTGACAGGTATTTAATACCAATTTGAGCAAAAAACAAGAGAAGGATTCAGGGCAGGGCTGGAACCTGCACTTCTGGAAATCATTCTAAATGATACCAGTTTTTATCTTTCTGTCTTTGCTTCATGTGATTCTCTTCTGTCCTTGCATGACCGATTCTGGTACGCATTTGCAATTATAATAAGTGATTTGTACACCCTACTAAGTTTCGCTCTCTTTTTTCTTTTTTTCCCCTCCACAGATCGGGAGAATCAGTCTATGCTGATCACGTAAGTTCTTCTTTTTTGACTGATTTGAGACTCTGTTGCTGTTGAAAACTTTGAAGAAAAAAACCCTGATAAAATACAAGTTGACTCTTAAAATCTCAGCTAAATTGCCTGGAACCAAGTAACTGTCAATTTGGCCATCTGATGGTTAACTTGACCTCCATGAGAAAGGAGTAGCTAAAGGTTTGATGGAGTCTGGCCCATTTCTGATCCTCATCTGGTGAACATTCCATGTAGACATGAAAACAACTCAGCAGGCAATTAAAATTGTGGCTGTCGTCTTTGGGCACAGAGGACTCATTCTGTTCAGTGTGGTTACTCCTGCTGAAAGTTATATTTCAGAGTGTTATATAGATGCATCTAAAGAGAGGGAGATGACCAAGGTAGAGAAGAGGAGGTGTGATGTTTACTGGCAAGCATGAAAGGATGGAGACTTGGGTGTCTCTACTAACTTACATGTGCTCTTGGGTAATGCTGGCAAATTACTGCAGCTTTCCTCTACTTTTTCTAGCTCGTTAACTGTTTATATGTATAGCCCAGAGAGTTAGTCTGGATGTTTGTAATTAAACTTCATGGCCCTAGAAGAAGCTCGGTGTAGCGTGAGTTTGTATGGGACTTCTGAGCTCTGTTGTAGAAGAATGAGTTAGTGCTGTCATAGACTGCACCTCTTTATTCAGTCCATTTGATGTATTTCAGAATACAGAAATGCCTGAGCAACAGGCTCAGATACCAGAGTCAGTGGGTCTGAGAATAGCCTTGAGGGGAGGAGCTGGCTGGATGGTGTTTAAAAGGATGAGTTGCAGCAGTTTGAGCAATGTTTTTGTTTTCTTCCCCTTTCCTCTAGCGGAGAATCCGGCGCTGGCAAGACTGTCAACACAAAACGAGTCATCCAGTACTTTGCCACAGTGGCAGCCCTGGGTGAAACTGGTAAAAAGAATGTAAGTCTGCTGGTGGTTGACTCATTTCAGACTCCCAAGATTCCTCTCTTGTGTACAACTAACCTCACAGTCTGCAGTACTGAGAGCATTCTGCAGAACTGAGAGTTCTGAAGGGAGAAAGGCACTCATGAACTTACTATGCTCCAGTGCCACTTTTTTTTTTTTTCCCCCAGGAGTTTCAGTTTTTGTGTGTGCTAAATATCCTTCTGATTCTCTTAAAACTGGTCAAAAGATGTGGAGACTGTAAAGAATAAGAAATTTTTTTTTTTTTTCAAATGGAAAATAGTCTTCAAAGAGACTAGGATTATAACTTCTCATCAAAATGTCTGTTTCATTGAAAGCTTTTTGGTCCACAAAAAAAGGATTGCTTTGACAAAAGATATTTTTTCAATCAGCTTTTCTGTATTTCTGTTTGGATAAGTGCTGTTCTGCTTATAAGTGCTCTCCAAGGTTACAATGAATTCTGTATTCATGCTGCTTTTTATCTTGTGTTGCTATGAGCTTATTTGCTATGAGCTTCATTACACTTGAAGGGTTCAGTGCTCTTTTGTGGTAAATTAACTGATTCCTATGAACTGTATTTATAAGGCCAAAATTTCAGCCATGCTTCAAGTCTGTGCACAGAACTCACGTCATCAAACTCTAATATACGTTCTCCTGAGGCCTGCAAGGCTTTCTTAACAAATGGTTGAGTTGTCCAGAGCCAGCTTCCTGCATGCAATCAGGCTGGTGCTCATCGTGGTGTCTAAAACCTGCTGTGCTCATGCAACAATGGTGCTCCTACCCCGAGCTTATTGTTTGAACTTCCACTGCAGAAATCTACCTGGTTTTGCTCTGGAGATGTCCTATGATAGACCAAAACACCAACTAAGTGAACAGAGAAAAGAGACTGCTGCTAGGTGCCAAGAATAAAAGAGTGTAAATGCAACAGACAAGTTCTAGGCAATGAGATTCTGCCCACTTGAACTTCTGGATAATTTTTTGGGGGGAAAGGGGTGATAAAAATGCAACCTGACCTGATAAACTACATGGAACATCTTCCAGCTGCAATATCTGTTTTTGCACCAGTTTGATGTATGGTGAATGCAAAGTAATAGCCACACATGAAGCCTTTTTGAAGGCTTCCAAAAGCACTGCTGGTGTGTTGATGCCCACAAGACAGCTAACCTTGCTAATTGTTATATTTTGTACTGTTCTCTGTGTTAGTATTCACATTCTCTCTTTTTTCTCTCCATTGCGTTCCTATTTTGTCAACAGCCAGCTACCAAAACTGGGGTAAGTCAACAGCTTTGGTATTTTATTTTTGCCTCACAGAATTGGTGCTGGGCTCTGTCAGATGTGCCACGAGCCTCAGCGTTTCACTTTGTGTGGTTCCTGGGTGAATGGTGAATATCCCAGGAGCCCCGGCTGGAAAAGTCATTCACTTCCCAAGCTGAACTCTGTGCCAGCAACAGTTAAAGCTTTTCTCATCTCCAAAAATCCCGAATGTTACAAGCTCCGAGTGCTTTTAAATCAAATGCATTCTAGTGCTTGTCACTGTCTTCAGTAGCCCCTCTCCCACACACGTTCCTCATTCCTGGGATGTCCCCACACGCTCCGTAGTTCACTCGATGATTCCTTTCTCATGCAGATGGCACAAGATATAAATCTACAAAGCCAAACAGTAGGGAGCAGCAGAATGTTTGAGGCCTTTTAAGCGCTCATAATTGACTGATGGTCTCGCTGTTCTGCCATTCACACTGTGCCGCCCCTGGGGTGAAGCTAAATAAATCACTTTGCTACAGAGGCTCCACTCTGTAAGTAAATGTATGGCTGAGCTGGAGCTGACAGCTGAGTCTGTGGCCTGTAGGTTTCTCAATAGTATTGCAACCTTGATTTCTAGGGAACCTTGGAGGATCAAATCATTCAAGCAAACCCAGCCCTAGAAGCTTTTGGAAATGCCAAAACCCTGAGAAACGACAATTCCTCGCGTTTTGTAAGTCTGAAGCATAATCTAGTGATGTCTTTTTCAACAATGGCCAGTTAATAACACCTATGTCATAATCCCTTCATAGATTGCATTTTGCCCATTAAAATTATTGCATTTCCACAGAGTGGAAAAATAATATAGTAGGATCTAACAAAAACCTGAAGAGAAACAAAGATCAAGCTTGAATAATTGTTTTAAACTGTTTAAATTGTTTAAAATGAACAGAAGAGAAGTAAACCCCAGTTTTAGGAAGCCCTTTGAGCCGCAGTGGTAGATCTTCCTCAGAACTGCCCCTGCATTATTTTCCTACCCCGTTTTCTACTAGCCTGTCTTTTCCCCCTTCCTATAGTAGGTGTACTTTGCCACTAAGTGTCAGAAATACACCACAGTCCCTGTTCCTTCCCACATCCTCCCCTGTGCCGACCCTCCCTGCAGCAGTACTCCTACCCTTGCTCCTTTAGGTTTACCTTTTTGGCTCAGTGAGCTGTCCCTGCTTGTCCCTCCGTGCTGCCGTCACCTTGGGGCTCTCCTCCTCTCCATTAGGTTTGCAGGAGAGCAATCCTCTTGGGAGCTCTGCCTCTGCCACATTCAGGTGACATTGTCTGAGAGGTCCAAAAGGAATGGCTTGAGGACAACAAGCCTGAGTTTGGAGCCCGTGCTTCCCTAACAAATCCTGTTAAAAATTAAATTGGAAGGGGTGGAGAGGACCAGAGGTTGTAAGCGTCTGTAAAGCTATGCAGTTGTATAAGGAGCTTGTCAGCTGGAACAGAAATTAATTATTCTTAAAAGTTCATGTGTTTGAATATGAGAAACTAAATGAAAACTACGAATTTTTTATTAATTGGGAGAGATGGATATGTAAATTTAATGGGCAAAGCTGTGTAAAATCACAGCACTCTTCTGACATAAGTAGGTGCCTGTAAGTTAGGACTGCAAATGAGGAGAAGCCAAAAAAAGGAGCCTGTGTGTCTTAAGCCCAGGCTTAATGCTCTGAGTCTTGCATTACAGTAAACCTGCATCATGCAACTGGAAGCCATGTGCTTTGCCATATCTTAGCCTGGCAGATAAGTACACTGTTATCCTTTATCCACAAGCAGATTACATAGCTCTATGTACAGATTTAGGCTTGGAAGACAGTAATATCATTGTTTGATACTTTTCATTGAAAATATGCCTGTGCAAAGTCAAGGAGTTTGCATAAATTGATTTTTTGGGCCAAATGATTGCCTTCAAACTGCACTCTTTGTTTCCTTCTGTGTATACTATATGCACTAATTAGAATATTCTTCTGTGTGAATTAGGGTAAATTTATCCGAATCCATTTTGGAACTACAGGCAAGCTGTCATCTGCTGATATTGAGATTTGTAAGTAGCAAACTCTCTCCTTTTAAAAAATACAATTAATTGCTCATCTGAAAGCTGCGAGACCCTTTCTCACTGAATTTTCCTTTGTGCAACTAGATTTATTGGAGAAATCCCGAGTGATTTTCCAGCAACCTGGTGAAAGAGACTATCACATCTTCTACCAGATCCTGTCAGGAAAGAAACCAGAGTTACTAGGTAAGCATCATGTGGATCCACAGCTTTTAAGAACCTAAATCGGAATAGACAGTGGATAAGGGGTTAGGAGGCAAACCCATGTACAGAAAGGCCCTTATGCTTCCACTTGATGAAACTGAACTTCCACTGTGAAATACAATCTTTCAGAGATGTTGTTCCAGTGGCAGCAGCAGAGACCATTTTTCTCATATTACAGATTAATCTAATGGGAGTAAGACTCAGGCAGGACTTTTAAAACATAGCACTATAAAGGCAAAAAGTGTCACACTGAATTTGTGTAATCCAAGGTCTCAAAACATCTGGAAAATGCTATGCCTCCAAAGCATTTGCAGTGATAAAACTCTAATTATCCAGATTTTCACATGTGAGAAGATTTGCTTAGAGGTACACAAAGAAAAGCTAGTTTCCTCTTTCTGCCCCAAGTGACAAAACTGACATCCCAGCATGTTGTGTAGCAGGAGGGAATACTGAAAGCTGCCTGCTGCTGATTATGTGGTGATTACCCCTTTCAAGCTTCCCCTGGCTCAGTGTGGTCCCACAGATCTGCTGGAGAAGGGCAGAGAGGGGCCAAGATGCTTTGAATAAAACCTTCACAAGTTATTTAAGTGACGTGGTTTGCTGACTTCAATTTGTGCTCTGAAGGAACACATTTTGTAAAATATGTTGGAGAGTCACTTCATTGCTCTTCTACACTCCCACTAAGCCATAGCAATCATAATCTCTTTTGAAGTCTTGTTATCCTGACAGTGCATGGTCAAGTCTCTAACACTCTAAGCTTTACATGGCCTAATTAATGACAATTACGGGAAGGATTTCAAGGAAGCTTTGCACTGAGATTCCTTTGAGAATCCCTGTGCTGGGAAAATGCTCTGTTTCTCATAAACCCTCTGTGTGCTCCATAACAGCACACACCTTTCTGGCCAGCAGGAACACGTCTGCAGGCTCTTGAAGAGGCTGAAACCAACAGGGGCTTGTGTTTTGCAGACAAGAATTGTATGTGCTTGTATATAAACACATGCATATCTAAATATGGATAAGTATAAATATCAATAAGTATGGATGAACGTAACTATAGATAAAGTAATTTATATCAGAGTGACTACATGGCAAGTAAGACAGGCTTATAGAGAATAAGATTTCATATAAACATATATTTATAACCATTTATTTACATACATGCATATTTAGATATGTGGGGATGTGTATCTGCATATAAAAGATTGAAATCTGGACCAACCTCAGTCTGGTGAATGTGGGTGAAACTTTCAGTTGATTTTAGGAAGCAGGACTCTGCCTGTACTTTTAGAGCCAGCTAGCTTTGTAGAAAATAACTCTGCATTTTTGGGTTTTGATATGAAGGAATGACAATGGAGCAAGCCATATTCTGACACTTCTTTATCAAAAGCCAAGTGTCTTCTGCAAAGGGTGATGGAAGTCACTATTCTCTGAGTCTGTTATAAAAAAGGAGAGCCATGCCCATAAGTTCCCTGTCTTGGATCATACCAAAATGTTTTTCTCCTCTCTATTTAGATAGACTTTTTACCCCTAGAAGCATGTGAGACAGAAAGTAGGACTATACAGGAAATTACGGACTCAATATACTGCAATACATGCTCAATAGATGTGTATGCACAGTAGATGTTAATATGCAGTATTTCCATATTCTTTTTATTCACACTTTCTCTACATCTTCAGACTAACATAGTAGAATAAGAGATCTGGTTTCTGCCCTGCAGTTATTAAAATAAAAACAACAAAACAACTCAGTAGTGCAGAGACAAATGTAGGTTACAGCTGAATTTTCCATCTCCATTTCTGAGGATAACCTGAATGGATGGCAGTTTTGACCTTGGCAGTTCTTTTACAGACATGCTCCTGATCTCAACCAACCCATATGACTACCACTTCTGCTCACAAGGAGTAGTTACAGTGGACAACTTGGACGATGGAGAAGAATTGTTGGCGACAGATGTAAGTCTGTATGGATTTGACTTTGGGTTTCCTAGATCAGGGGAGGAAGACTGCTGGGAGGAGCATGACTTCTGACCCTGATACTATTGGACTAAAGCAAAAGCAGGATTGAGTCTTAACTCCATTCAGACTGTGAAGCACAAGGCCTGGTAAACTGTTATGCTTTTGAATCTGGCCTTGCTCCATGTAATGTCCACCTTTTATAATTTTTATATCTAAAATGCTAGATGAAGAGAGCTCTCCCCTGGGTCCCCTGCCACTGCTGGGTCTTCAGGGTGTTCCAGTGGCTGCTTTAGGTGATAACACTGCTTGGCAGGATAGTAATATCTGCCATGCAAACGTAGATTGTGGGGCTGCAAACAGCAGCTTTTGAGCAGGGAAGTGACAACATATCTGTGTTTCCTTTTCACAGCAAGCCATGGACATCTTGGGATTTGTTCCCGATGAGAAGGCTGGTTCCTATAAGCTCACAGGTGCCATCATGCACTTTGGGAATATGAAATTCAAGCAAAGACCCCGAGAAGAGCAGGCAGAGGCTGATGGCACTGAAAGTAAGAATAACACCTAAAATTACTCATCAGCTTCAAAAGTCTGGCATGTACCAGGCACTGTGCTGAGGAAGCAGCTGTCTGTTTGCTTTGTTCTTGCACATTGTAGCTCCCGATCAGCCAAGAGTGCTGTATTTGTAACAGGCTTATTCAGTGGTGGATAACCTTACTCAGCAGGAGATGAGCACAGTCAGACTAACAGGATCAAATTCCATGTTTGAGACCCTTTGCACAAAATGCTTGTGAAATCCTGCTGCCTTAATTTTCTCTTTCATGACTTCAGGTCCTGCTTCTTTATTTTCTCTTGCACCTGAAACTGTCTATAAGCAGTGTGGAGATATGTTCTTTTCCCTAAGCCTGAAGAGTTTCTTAAGTCAGATTCTTGCAGTAACTGGGGTATAAAGTAGTCAGATGACCTACCATAAGGGAGAGTACAGGTATACCTAAAACAAATCATTAAGAGACCAAGGCCTTTATCCAATTTGTCTTTTGAAGTGATTTACTTAATTATTTTTTTTTTTTAGCTGGGCATGTTTCCATGTAGAAGTTTAAAGCCAATTGAAACCTTATTTCTCCTGACCAGGTGCTGACAAAGCTGCCTACCTGATGGGAATCAACTCCTCTGATTTGATTAAGGGTTTGTTGCACCCTAGAGTGAAAGTTGGCAACGAGTATGTGACCAAAGGTCAAAGTGTTGAACAGGTAAGGAGACACTTCCATGGTATTTGGATACGTGTCCTGTAAGCCTTGAAGATTTGCCTGTAACATCTCAGAGAGACAGACAGCTGCTAAAAATATTAACATGAGCCTCTAGTACCTGTTCTCATTTTTTATCGCCAAACTTGGGGAAACATATGGTGAAATTGAGGGAAACTGGGGAAGAGACTGACAAAGGAATACTGTCCAGCACTGCTTTTGATAGAATTGTTTTTCTGATGTGTTAGTAGTACCCACTCCAGGAAACCAGGTGCAGTAAAACTACATGGGGATTGATAGCAAATTCTGGATGAGAATAGTTACCTAGAAGATTTGAGCCATGGATTACTTATTCACTCATCACTCATTCATTATTCATGTAATTTTAATCTCTGTGTGACCTCAATCAGCTAAAGGCAATATCCACTTAAAGTTATCTCCTAATTTCAGGGAAAAGGAGTCCTTGAGCTGCTATGCTGCAGCTGTAGCAATATTGTAGAAGATGCTGCAGCATTTTGATTACAATAAAAGTTGCTGTTTGAAGACAGCCAGTGGTACAGGCTCAGAAACTAGAAAACTGCTACAGAGAGGTGTATCCTGATGATGCAGTTGTGCACAGGCTAAAACGGAGACTTTAGACAGACTTTTCCTATTGCCTGCTCATGCCATAGCATCCCTCAAAAATTAGAAGCAAATGTCAATGAACAACTTGAGCATAAACCTCCACCCTGCTCTGGCAGTAGCTCTGGACATCATAGCTGGCATCTGGCCTGTGAGTTTCTGCTGCCTTACTTCTGCAGAAATATAATGGATTAAAACATTTGGAACTTTCTGTCCAGCTGTTTCCCAAGATGTACTTCTCAAACACTTTACATACATGCTAGTAGGCCTCCATATATTTAGCAGTGATTTGAAGGAAATTCAGCAGAGATAATAGGAGAAACTGTGTGTTCTAGTAACTATACCTTGTTGATTATACAAACCATTGAGAAATTTAATTTAAACTGTAAACAGACATTGAAATAGTCTACTGCAGCAAAATCTTTGTGTTCCACAGTGAATTCTGTTTCACACTGTGGTATTCTAAAACATTTTAGGTTCTGTATGCTGTTGGGGCCTTATCTAAGGCAGTGTACGATCGAATGTTCAAATGGCTGGTGGTCCGTATCAACAAGACCTTGGACACTAAGCTGCCAAGACAGTTCTTCATTGGAGTCCTGGATATTGCTGGGTTTGAAATTTTTGATGTGAGTATTGATGTGGGAGGACTGGGTGGAAGGACATAAAAGATGCCAAGAGATAGCTCTTGGCTGGGTGTTCCTCCTTCTAAATGAACAGAAGGCCAAGTGCTGAGAAAGCCGTAAGGCAAATAATGTGTATGATTTTACATGGGTTTTTTTTCCATGAATAGATATAAAAACTACTTGGCTGGACATGTTCCTGGGAACAACATCTCATATGCTTGGGGCTGTAAACAGTTTTCTTCTTGCTGTTCCACCAAGTTAACTGCAATGCAAATGCTTCTTTTTTCTCTCTTTCTGCAGTTTAACAGCTTTGAGCAGCTGTGCATCAATTACACTAATGAGAAACTGCAACAGTTCTTCAATCATCACATGTTTGTCCTGGAGCAAGAAGAGTATAAGAAGGAAGGCATTGAATGGGTATTCATTGACTTTGGCATGGACCTGCAGGCCTGCATTGATCTCATCGAAAAGGTATGTACATGCCAAGGAGTAGCCACTGAATTGGTTTTATTCGTGATGCTCCCTTGGATGTGTCCTCATGGCCCAGTGAACAGAGTAGGATAAACAGCATGACAAGTTTCTTGCCTTTCTACCTGCAATACAGAATCAAAGGAAAAGCAGTATTTGTGGCCACTCAGCTTTACCTTTGGAATTCTGCCTTACAGAGCCAACAGCAGCCAAAAAGCTGTAACTGGTAATTTGTGTGGCTGTATCATCTTCCCTGGTTTGCACTTTTATCTTTCTCTGTCCCTGCTGTTCCTGCTGTTCCTCCATTTAGTCTGTACCACATATGCTTAACATCAAACTTGCCAGCTTTTCAGGGAAAATGCAATGTTTCAGTCTTGTGCCCTGTACGTCTCCCGTGAGACTCCTCTTTCTCACATTACATGCTGATGTGCAAAGTCCTTTGTGCTCTTTATACCCTGTAAAGGAAAGAAACCTCTCACTGCTTCCCCAGCATGGGATATGCCTTTCCTTTTCCCTTCTTTGGGAGTATAATGTGGTCCTGGTGGGGACAGCTGTCCCCTGCTGTATAACCTGTCTTTGTATCTCTTTCTGCCATGTTTTACGGCACAGCATCTAACCCTGCTGATCTGTGAGGAAACATGAAATTTTGCATCTTGCATTAGCAGGAAGTTTGTAACAGCAGAAGTAGAAAGTCTGATTATTAAGTGGTCTTCTATTTGATCACTTTCTTGTGCAAGGGCAGGATATCTGTGCATGATCCTAATCCCTCAAAACCAATCTGCTCAGTGCTATGAGGTTCGTTCATCTCTTCCTGAGACATGAATGATAAAATGTTAGTTGGTCCAGATGCCCCAAAAGATAAATCAAACTCTTTCTGGAAGCTATCATAAAGCCTCCTAAGGCAGAAGTGACATACTGAATAGTCAAAGGTGACATACTGAATAGGCAATAGGGTGGTTACTATTTTAACAGAATAGTCAAAAACTTCCTCCTCACATTAAGAAGAAATTTTGCAGGCTTAACATTCCATCAGATAAAACTTACAGGCTGCATAGCCACTGAAAGCAGGTAGCCTAAACATTTCCCAACAAAGATGCTCTTAAATCCACAGCCACTGGGAATCCTGTCCATCCTTGAAGAGGAGTGCATGTTCCCAAAAGCTACAGATATGACATTCAAATCCAAACTCTACGACAACCACCTTGGCAAGTCACCCAATTTACAGAAGCCCCGGCCTGATAAGAAAAGGAAATATGAAGCTCACTTTGAACTCCTTCATTATGCTGGTGCAGTAAGTTCCTCTGCTGGCAGGTAGACCTCTTGTATCAGAGGCCTTCCAGGTGGGGTTTGGCTGTAGCACACGATGAGGGAGGGTGGGAAGGATGAAGAGGGGAAGAAAGGAAAGGTGAAAAGTAAAAACAAATACCTGCTCTCTCTGCACAAGTGTTGCAGCACAGTAAGACGCCACCAGACTCCAGGACATCTGCTCCTTAGATGCACAAATAGAATGAAATAAATTGAGGAGGGCTAATAGTACTTTTGCTGGAAGTATGCCTTGCTTTGCCTTTATCACTTTTCCTCCAATCTGAGTAAGCCTAGTAATTAAACAGCAGCAGCACCTAACTTTTCACCTTGGTTTCCTGGAAAAATGAACTAATTTCTGCTTTAACTCAAGGGTTGGTTAAAAAAAAAAAAATAAATCACTTTTGACTCATTTTAGGACCAGTGTGTCAAAATAGCAAAAGGAAGTGTGGTTAGCTCTGATGTGGTGGTTCAGTTTACAGGTTCACTGGTGATGAGGAGAACAAGAACATAATCCAGTACTGTGATACCTGAGCCAAAACTTGTCCAGTTTTGAAGTTCTGTTTTCAGACCAGATAGGCAGAAATCATTTGAGAGGGTCACAGGAATTTTTTAATCAAACTACAACTGATAAGAAGCCTCAGCATAGCAGAGCAGGAATTTACCTGATGCTGTTAATTTCAAATTATAATTGAGCATTAAGCTAATTTTGTAATTATTAAAAGAAATAATGCTGATGTTGGTACTTATCTGTATTTGTTAATGCATTCAGCAAAGAAAATTAGAATTTCTATTCCCTTGTGGTACTGATAATGGAACATATTTTCCCACTAAACAGAGCTGTGGCAAAGTCCTGGAGTTAGTTTGTTATCATTAAGATTCTATGAGAAAACCCTAATTATTCCAGTGTAGCATGCTATTTTGAAGTTAAATTATTACTTGTGTGATTTATACTTCAGCACTTTTTAATAGGATTCCTGGGACACCAATGCCACATGGTATCTCCACAGATAACCACATGGAGTCCATGAGAAGGGACCAGATAGTTTGGAAGGGGTGTGTGGGATTCACATGCTAATTATTAGGAAGAGAGGTTTGGGAATTAGGAAGCAGAGAACTGGAGGGGAAGTGATGAAAACCAGGGCAGCCGGTAGCAGCTCTGAGCACAGCTCTTAACAAAAAGTCATTTGCTTCAAGCCAAGCTACAAAGAACTCCTGGCTGCTCTGAAGGGAAACACTGGCAACCTCTGGTTTGTTTTCAATGCCTTGCTGTAGGTTCCCTACAACATCATTGGGTGGCTTGAGAAGAACAAGGACCCACTTAATGAAACAGTAGTAGGCATTTTCCAGAAATCATCCAACAAACTCCTGGCAAGCTTGTTTGAAAGCTACGTTGGCGCTGACAGTGGTAAGCAGAACCAGCTCACGTGGGCTTTCTTTGGGTTTTGGGATGTGTGCTTGGGAATGAATTTCAGAAGCTAAACAATTCTCTCAACTGCAATTGCCTCAATGCTAGATGAGGCAGTGACTAATTTATATGTGCACAGCAGCTGTAGGAGTTTGCCAGTTATAGGAAGGAGACCATTAACTCAGCTAGGCTGACTGTATAGTACCTCTGTGGCAAGGAAAGCTGTGTTGTGAAAAACCCAGTGGGAGTTGGAGCACGCAGGTGCTCAGACACGCGGCCAAGTGCTGCACAAAAGATTGTGTACACAAATGCCAACAGAAAGGAACAGCTCTTGTTTCTCATGCTGTAGTTCTCCTTGCTAGCCCCCCTGAAATAAATAAGAAATACCAAGTTTAAGAGAGAGTTTTGGAATATTTTAGTGCATTAGTGGCAAGTACACACTGAAGGTACTGGAACACCATCCCACATTGGCCACAGTAGAAGGCTTTGACAATATGTCTTCCTTTCTACTTGCTGCTGGGTTTTTTTTTCTAATTGACAATGTACATTGTACTAATGTATAATGTAATAATGTATATCTGAGGACATATTTAATCTTTATCCTTTACATAGAACTCTTATTTGTAAGAAGACAAGTAGCAAACATTCAGAAAATTGATCTTAAATAAATAACTGGTATTCATTACAAAGATGTAGCTCTTATGCCCTGAAGTTGCAATCACTTAGAGCCTGTTTATCAGAAACCTCATTTCAAGAGATGCTCTTGTTGTTAATCACATGACACTTTCCTAGGAAGCAAGCAGGCTGAAGACTTCGTAATGGGAATGAGATGAAGCTGAATGTAAATAATAAACATCCTGCCACGAGCAAATCATTGCAAGTTACTAACTGCCTATTTGCCTGTGGATATTTCTGTCTGTTCGAATACTACCTTGCTTTTGTTTGGTGTCAGGAGAAAGGAACAGTCTGTCCAGATTAGCCTTTTCCAGTCTCAGCAGTGTCACCTTCTGAGGGGGGAAAGGCTGTGGATAATTGCATCAAGCACATTTCACTATTCACTTCTCCTTTCATGTTGACAGGTGGCACAATGACAGATCTCCTGGGAATGATCTAATGGCCCACTGCTTAGAAAGCTGCAGCCACTGCTGTACATTTTTGGGTCAGGAACCTGTGAAAATTTGTAAAGATTTGTCAGAAACTAGCATAGCTTGGGAGGATCTGAATGATTTTGTCTCCAAAGCTTTAAGCAAAATTCAGGGGATGCAAAGTTACTATGTCTAAAATGACAAATATTTATTTCCCTCTATTCTAGACAAATCTTACTTGCACAAGTTCAGTGTCTGCATAGCAGAGAATCAGTTTCTATACAGTACAATGTGCAGTACAAATTTTCTGTAAGCATTATTTTTCTTTGCCTTTTTTTCCTACATCATCTCATCCTATGGAGCTTTTAACAAACAACAAATTACTTTTGTTCAAAGTTATTTTTTCTGCCATATTCATATTTATGGGCTTTTCTGCATAAGAAGCGATGCAGTATAGATCTGAAATGCAAATGCAATCCAGAAAGTTTACAGTGGTCTTTGACAAAATTCCTAACTATGGTCAGAGAGCTGAAAATGTGTGATGTATCACACATGATTTTCAGAATGTCTTGTATAAAATTTGAGCAATCAGAGCCTTTTAGTCAAATAGAGCAGCACTATTAAAATGGTCTGTTTTCCACACTCTGCCTGCACCCTTTACTGAGATATGGATTGGTTTATGATTCTTTTTTCCTCCTTAGGTGACCAGGGTGGAGAAAAGAAACGCAAGAAAGGTGCTTCTTTCCAAACAGTGTCCTCGTTGCACAAGGTTTGTTACCTCTCCACACCTGGTGGTTTGAGTTAAGACAATGCATTGAAGAAGATTGTTAAGGACTGTAATGGACAGGAAAAAATTGAAATTTGACTTCTGGACAGGGTTATTGACCTTGGCTAAGGAAATACACTGCTATTAAAACTGCACGCCAGGGGCTGCTCCATTACATCATCTTGGAGCAGTCAAGAAATTGTTCTTTTTACTGTGTTTGAGAAACACAGTAAAAAAATTGTGCCAGCAACCTATATCACTTATTTTTTTTTGCTTACAGCTTCATGTTTGTCTTTGGAACAGGAACTGATTACAAGTAATTTGCTCTTACCCTGTCTGATTACTGCTTGTAATTGGATCCTAAGGTTAGAGCAGTCATTGAAAACAAAAGTTGTTGAATGAAGTGGCATAAAGCTTCTTGTTTCCTCATTTATTCCCTTCTTCTGGGACTGGCATATGCTCCTGGTGGAAGCTGTCATTAGGATCGTGGCTGAGGAAAAATGGGGCTATTTACCATTTTTTTACCATTATTACCATTTCTATGGGTAGCATTGAGGAAGAGGTAATGTAGGTAAACCTCAGGTTGGGAAGGATGTAGTTACCCACTAGTCATGTCATTTTATCTTGTTTGGAGATATTCCCCATGAAGGGAGATGGAGACCTGTATCTTACCAGCTGAAGAGCTATAAAGGTGGCTGAAGGAGCACTCAGACAATAATTAATAAGCCACAGATAGAAGCCCACTTGCCAGCACACAAGCAGCTGTTAGCACCCAGCTCAGGTTGTTTGTTGTCCTGACTGGCATATGAGAAATCTGCAGTTTGCACAGTTGTGCTGATGGCATTGCATTCCACCTCCCATGGTCTCCATTTTCTACTTAATGGACAAAACACTTTCCCCAGAGCCTGGTGATCACTGAATAGTTGGCTTCTTCTGAGCTAGCTTGCTGTCTGCCTGGGACATGTCTGATTAAGACCAATAAAGAGAAAATGTTTGGCAAGGAGACAAAAACCCAGCCTTTATGAGGAACAGGTGGGAAAGGTGAGCTCTCCCCACTGAGTGGGGAAGTGACTAGGCAAAGGTGCAGTTGGCTTTACAGAAATGCTCCACCGGATGATGCTGAGTCTTGCTTGCTGTTCATCTGGGGTTCTGAGTTTCTGGAGTTGTAAGTTAAACACGTATCTTCTTTGCTAAAACTGATGTGGAATCTTATAATAATGTTAAATCATACTTTGGTTTATTTGAACACATTTTTCTCTAATAATTTTGGTTAGCTTATAATTTTGTTGGAGAATTTTTAGAAAAATGAGCTTCTTAAATTTACAACCAGCAAACCAAAGAAACAGTGACTGGAATTCCACTAAAGCTAATCATGTTTTTAATGTGTCTGTTCTAGGAAAATTTAAATAAGCTGATGACTAACCTAAAATCTACAGCCCCTCACTTTGTACGATGCATTATCCCAAATGAATCAAAAACTCCAGGTATGACAAAGACAATAGTCTTAAAATTTTAGAATATTTAACTCTGCCATTCTGTTACTTAGTTCTGAGTCACCAGATTGAACTTAAATACTGTCTGTGCTTTTTACCTTATCCAATCATGTTGCTCTCTCAGGAGATGACATGTCACATTTTCCAATTTCCTTAGGGAAATGAAGATGAAGGCCTGTGAAGAAACTCCTTTTAATTTAGCCTTGTTTTCCCCCTGCAGGCGAAATGGATGCATTCCTTGTCTTGCATCAGCTCCGCTGTAATGGTGTCCTGGAAGGCATCCGCATTTGCCGGAAGGGTTTCCCGAACAGGGTGCTTTATGCTGACTTCAAACAGAGGTAATGCAGAGCTATGATTGTCTCCTGCTCCGTTCAAGTTTATCTTTCATTCAGTTTGTCTGACATGGAAGGCAGAATTCTGCTCTTCCTTGTGTCTGTGTAGATACAAAGCTGGTCATTACCCTGGGTGTTTTGGTTTGGGTTTTTTATTTTTAAGTTTCTGGGGGAAGATGGAAAAAACCCTAAAGCAGAATCTCAGCCAATTTTACACATTTTTCTTTTGTTATTAACAGGTACCGCATCCTGAATCCAGGAGCAATCCCAGAGGATAAGTTTGTGGATAGCAGAAAAGCTGCTGAAAAACTGATGGCATCTTTAGATGTTGACCATACCCAATATCGTTTTGGACACACCAAGGTAACCGGAAGAGATTATCATGGCTTATGTAAAGAGAAAAGTGATAGATCTGGTATTTAATTTGCAGAATAGGACACTGCAATTTCTGGTGGTGGTGTTTAATGGAGATTAAATAATAGCAGCAAAGTGATAGTAGGTTCTAAGCTGTGCTAGAGGAAATTCAACTTTCTGGCTCAAGTTCCCACAAAGCTTTTTTTAGAGCAACTCTACAAGCAGACACAGCAGCAGCTGATGCTCCATGCCCCCCAGTAAAACAATAGCTTATTCAGTAAAATATAGATACATTCAAACATAGATGGACCACAAGATCAGCTGTATCTTTTGAAATGAGGCCATTTGCAATTCTCACATGATCCCATTAGCAGGGATTTCTGGGAGTCAGGAGTCGCGGTTCAGCTGACCTACTTGGAACCCTGCCACAGCTGAAAGGTATTGTGGCGATAAATAAAATAGTTCAGCCTATTCAAAACTGGGGAGATAAAACCCAGTTTTAAAACATCTCTGGAACTTTACAGTGAAGTCCCTTATGCAAGTAGTATTTGGCCCTCTATACTCTCCTAGTTTATCACGTGTCAATAAGAATACCAGTGTGAACCATTTCAGCAAGGTCATCTGATATAAATCCTTCTTTGTGGTGAACTGACATGTGTGCATGTACCAGGTGTTCTTCAAGGCTGGTCTCTTGGGCCATCTAGAAGAAATGAGGGATGAGAGGCTTGCGAAAATCTTAACGATGATCCAGGCAAGAGCGCGTGGCAGATTGATGCGGATTGAGTTTCAGAAGATAGTGGAGCGCAGGTATGAAGGCACCCCCTTAAATCTTAGCAGATAATAGTAATTACCATTTAATTATAACTTGAATAGAGCCATTAATTACAGTCCCTAAGGCTATAGATAACCCTAAATTAAAAGCTTTTAAGTGTATGTGTGATAAAAATAATAGCAACTGTATATTAGTTGCCTGCAGCTTTGGTGAAAATGAGATTTGGAAATATTTTATGTCTCCGAAATTAAAGAGATCTGAAGAAAGTTTCTTGTATCTCTTGGAAATTAGTACAGGTTCCTAATATTGCTCAGAAAAAAACTATGAAATTGACTGAGAATGAAAAAAAAAGCCCTCACTTTTTCAATTCAGGCTAAGATTTAGGGAATTTTGTTTGTTTTCTCTTAAACCAGGGATGCCCTTCTTGTAATTCAGTGGAACATCCGCGCTTTTATGGCTGTCAAGAACTGGCCTTGGATGAAGCTCTTCTTTAAGATCAAGCCTCTCCTGAAGACTGCAGAAACTGAAAAGGAGATGGCCAATATGAAGGAAGAATTCTTGAAACTGAAGGAGGCGCTGGAAAAATCTGAAGCCCGGAGAAAGGAACTTGAGGAAAAGCAAGTCTCTTTAGTTCAGGAAAAGAATGATTTGCTTCTCCAGCTCCAAGCAGTGAGTAGACACATAGATTTATAAACTTATTAGACGTTCTTTGAAACTCAAAGGTTTACAGACTAGAGTGTTAGTGAAATGTAATGAAAATAAGCTGTTGATCTTGTCAGAGTCTTGCCAAAATTCAGAAATTCTCATATTTTAGCAAATAACCAGGTGGGCTAACAATGCAAATCTTAACAGATTCTGTTCAAGGCAATGTCCACGGCAGTAACACATGCAAATAGTCTTGTATGTGACTAATCATGCTCACCACTGTCTCATCCTGCCCTGTTAATTACTTGTCTTCTGAAATCAAGAGTAGGAAGTTTTCCTTGCACTACTTTGTTGCTTTGTATCAGGCTCCCTGACCAGTTACAGGCTAGGGGACAAGTGAGGGAGAAAAGAGGCCAGGCAGTCATTGCTGTCCTCTTCCTTGTGCCACACCAGGAGCAAGACACTTTGGCAGATGCCGAGGAACGTTGCGACTTGTTGATTAAATCCAAGATTCAGCTGGAAGCCAAAGTCAAAGAACTGACAGAGAGGGTTGAGGACGAGGAAGAGATGAATTCCGAGCTGACTTCTAAGAAGAGAAAATTGGAAGATGAGTGCTCTGAGCTCAAGAAGGATATTGATGATCTCGAAATAACACTTGCAAAAGTAGAGAAAGAGAAACATGCTACTGAAAACAAGGTACATTCAGAACTTCACCATGTATTCAAAAGAAGCTGGGCATGGATTACCTTTACAACAAGTGCTATGGGTCTTCTGATGGTTTTACACTGTTACACAGGCCACACTGAAGGGTCAGTAGATACTGTAATTTGACCTTATGAGGTAAAAATTGTTACCTCTGAGCCTAAGTTTCCTTTTTTTTTGAAGTGAGTCTTACTGCACTTCAGCTAAAGAATTACACCTATTTGTGGTATTTTAAATGAAACAAACTTCTGCTGTAACCATGAACTCCTCCAGATCTCCTCCTTAAAGCCTATAAATGTAAAAAGCTCATTTCCTACCCCTCCCAGAGAGTATCAGAAGCTGGAGTCCATCACAATGGGAAAGACTCTGAAAAGAATTTAGTATATTTGAAATGATGTACTACCCCCACACCAAAAACTGGCAGACATTAACTCCCTTGATGACAATTTAACTCAAAAAGCCATGAGGTGCTGGGAGGGGAGAGATCCCTTTCTTTCTCTTGTTTTCCTGCTTACAAGTTCAGATCAGATAGTCATTTGAGACATGTTATGATAATCCCTTCCTTCAAAATCTTACAAACATGTCTTCCTTTCTCACACAGGTCAAAAATCTGACAGAAGAAATGGCAACACTTGATGAGAATATCAGTAAACTCACCAAGGAGAAAAAGTCCTTGCAGGAATCTCATCAGCAAGTTCTAGATGACCTACAAGCAGAAGAGGACAAGGTCAACACACTGAGCAAAGCTAAAGTAAAACTGGAACAGCAAGTGGATGATGTAAGCTGCCTCTTCCTTTATGTTTCATGAGGCTCGTTTGACCACCACTTACAGTGGACCTTTCATGAGACTGAAAGGTTGCAAAACTTTGAAATATATTCCTCTCCTTTTAGAACTGTACTCCTTTTACTGTCTGTAAAACACCACAAAAATTGATCTGTGTTCAGCCATTCAAAGGGTTGCAATAACAAGGGAAAATCCTCCCAGCTTGCTCTTGCAGTTTAACTGGCATGAAGTCAAGCAGAACTTTGCCGCTAAGAGAACTGTAATGCCTGCACAAATGTATAGCATGCACTAACCCTTTTGTTCTATTTCTTTAGCCCATATGCACACAGGCTGCTAGAAAACAAACTCTGTAAACAAGGATGCTTGTGCTTAAGTGCTTCTGCTTCACAGCTCACTAGAACTCAGCACAGAACTGGGCACAGCCTACGTCTGACTGTTGTAAAACATCTGTGTTCAATATATTTATGAAGTGACTTTGCTCCTAAAGCTCGAGGGATCACTGGAACAAGAGAAGAAAGTGAGGATGGATCTAGAAAGGGCAAAACGCAAACTGGAAGGGGATTTGAAGCTGACCCAAGAGAGTGTCATGGACTTAGAGAATGATAAGCTGCAGATGGAAGAAAAGCTGAAAAAGTAAGAAGCTGACTCTGTTGTGCCAAATAAAGCAGCACAGTTACGGTGTCATTTAAGAGCCTTCAGATGTGTCATCCTGCTCTGATGCTAGTTGAAAGAAAATTTCATTATGAAAATGTGTAGCCAAGGAAGGAGGCAAAATTACTCTTGTGTACATGATACCTGAAACATTAGAATTCATTAAACTTTCCTACATTAAAAAAAAGCAACCCAGAAACTTACTAATGTTTTTCATTGCTTACAGGAGAAAGCTGATGAAATTCTCTAAAGTTGTTCATCCTAACTAGCTGTGGTAGCATTGTTAGGAGACCTGACTGTTAAATACATTTTTCTACTGAGTCTGAAAATAGCGTTGCTTTTGTATGACACAAAGAACCAGAAATATAATTGCACAAATGCATGCAGAGGCTTGACTTGGAAACTGCTGCTCAGAGGAAAATGTGTTTTCATGCAAATTGCAATACATGAGAATTGTTTTCATTTTTAGATACGTTAGAAGTTTTATTGAACAACTCTTTAAAAATTTCAAAATCCTAACTTAAAGCTTCAAGGCAAATTGTCACAGTAGGATTTTCCTTTCTGTGCCAGGAAAGAATTTGAAATGAGCCAGCTGAATTCCAAGATAGAAGATGAACAAGCTATAGTGATGCAGCTGCAGAAGAAGATCAAGGAGCTTCAGGTCAGCTTGCTTTTTTATCATATCTCTTAGGATGAGTTTCTCTTTGTGACTCACTGAAAGACCTTGCAGAAACTTTTCATGGCTAGATGCAGCTCCTCTTTGAGACACAAAGTAGTACATCTCCATAGCTTCCCAGACAGATCCTTTTTTCCTCTCAGGATGGCTGCTCTATAGTGTTTCCTCCCCGTAGCAGGACAGATGACCACAGAATGGTAGTGGTTTCAGCAAGGCAGAAAGGCTCTGGTGTTTTGTTTTAAGTAAACAATATTGTTCCAAACCACAGAGGTGAGGGTAGTTGCTAGAAAGGAGTTCAGCAGTGATAAGCACAGATTTGAAATTTAGAGAAAAGGTTAAAACACACAGGAAATTTTCAACAGAAATTAAAAGGCCAAGAAAATTCAGCACGGTCCAAACACAATGTCTGGATCCAAAAATAACAGCTCCATTTTTTTTGTTAATAAAGAGTATTTGTATAACTTGGATGTACAGTGCAGATTGGTGAAAATAATCTTCTAATAAAAAAGACTGCTTCCAATAAATATTCATTATCCAGGCAGTTCTACACACTGCTGTATTGAAACCCTGTCTTATCACTCCTTGAGAGAAATTACTCCAGTCATGGAGGTCTTAAAATGAGAATTTGTTGCTGTTACTCCTACTAGCACATGACTCCTCATATGTACTTCAGCTGAATGTCAAATACGTGAACATAAGGTCAATGCACTGGACCTATATATCTTGAACTAGAACTTGCAGAGCAATCTACTGCAAGCAAGATGTCACTCACCATCATTACTGTATCTCAGGATCTGATTTACTGGCACAAATGGGCAAGTCCATTAAGTGCTGAGCTTCTGCCAGTGAGATAAAATGTGGGCTGGCAGAGGGTTTAACAGTTTGTAAGGTGCCTCATGGTCTTCTGATGGGGAATCCTTGTAACACTGACCCAAAAGTGTTCATGTTTCTCTGGCAGGCTCGTATAGAAGAACTAGAAGAGGAGCTGGAAGCAGAAAGAGCTGCTCGAGCCAAGGTGGAAAAGCAGAGATCAGATTTGGCCCGAGAGCTGGAGGAACTGAGTGAGCGCCTTGAGGAGGCTGGGGGAGCCACAGCTGCCCAGCTGGAGATGAACAAGAAGCGCGAGGCGGAGTTCCTGAAGCTGCGGCGGGACCTGGAGGAGGCCACGCTGCACTACGAGGCCACGGCCGCCACGCTGAGGAAGAAGCACGCGGACAGTGTGGCCGAGATGGGGGAGCAGCTGGACAACCTGCAGAGGGTCAAGCAGAAACTGGAGAAGGAGAAAAGCGAGCTGAAGATGGAAGTGGATGATCTGTCATCCAACATGGAGCAGATGGTCAAGGGAAAAGTAAGGGTCCTGAGGCTTCCCAAAGCCCCCAAAAGTCATGGGTAGCTAAGGCTGGTCTGAAGGTTTCCCAGGACATCTGGTATGGCTGAAGTGTTTTAGAAGGTGCTGTCTTGCACCACGTCTCCCTCACCCAGCTGATGGTACAACCCTTCTTCCCTAGAGATGGGGCAGCAATTAAGATGGCCTGTCTGAAACACACAGTGCATCCTCAGTCCCAGGCATTTTGTTTATCCATGTATCTCAGGGCACAAAAACATGTCAAGTAAGTTAGGCTCCTCCAGGCTGGTGACAACGGGAGTGATGCCATCCAAGTCAGGATATCTCTCATCCTAAGCAGTCCTTTCAGATCCTGCCCTTGGTTCACAGTTTTGATCCATGTTAGCACGGAGTGCAAAGCAAAGGCTTGCATGATCACACTGTGTATTTTCACTTCCTACAGCTGAATTGTGGATTTTGTTTCCTGAGTAGATAATCTCAGTAGCTTTCAGAGCACTCAAAATAGATTTCTTTCAGTGCAAGTGAGGAAAAGAAATGTCAGTATTCTCAGAGTTAGAAAGCTGTCATCAAACCCAATTTATGATAAATGGCAATTAAAGCAGAATCAGTAGAGCAATTTTCATTGGAGGTGATTTTCCCATCTAGCAATTATGAGGCGGCTATGCCTGAACTTCATAGGCACGTGACTGCTGCTGAAGTTCTTGCCGAGCCTTTTTACACT
This sequence comes from Promerops cafer, assembly GCA_013398275.1. Taxonomy (NCBI): domain Eukaryota; kingdom Metazoa; phylum Chordata; class Aves; order Passeriformes; family Nectariniidae; genus Promerops; species Promerops cafer. Next base: position 2,497,805 of record VZSE01004122.1, on the reverse strand, counting down.
GGTGCTTGCATTCAGAACACAATTCAGAGGAAAAAAACGGGGAAGGTGGTCTGATGGGGAGTCCCATGGCCTGGGATCATAGACAGGGGGGCTGCTCTTCCCTGCTCTGCTACTGTGATATTTGTGTCTTTGCTATCTGCTATTCCTCTGAAAGACAAACACACAGAAAAAAGGATACATTTTGAAGGCTACAGCTTCCAAATGTTTGCCTGGAGGCTACAGCTTTCTTTGTCTTTTCTCCTGGTTCCCATTAGGCCAATGCAGAGAAGCTTTGTCGCACTTATGAAGACCATCTGAATGAGACAAAAACAAAACTGGAGGAAATGACTCGCCTCATGAACGACCTCACTACTCAGAAGACTAAACTCCAGAGTGAGAATGGTATGTGCATGTTCAGCCCAGATAGACTGTTTCCCAGGAACTTATTAGGGGCACCTCTGCACTGCATCAGTGAGATGTGTTCTGCAGTGGCATCTGCTCTGAAGGTGGCAGGGTTAGGATTGCTGAATGGACCAGTAGCTTTGTGTCTTTTGACATTTCTATCTTCAGTATTCTTATAAACCTTGGTGGGGACACTGTGGCTTGGACTGGCTTTTAAAACAAACCTATACCCATATTTATCAGCATACAGTGATACCATCTCACGAGCCAAAATGGATGTGCCAGCTCGGAACCCAGGATGTGCCAGGCTGCCTAGGTACCTATTGTTTCAGGAACAAGGATATGTGCATCTAGAAATACTAGAGGGAAAAAGGAGTTGGGCCTGTGTGAATCCCATCTTCCTCAGACTGACCTTGAGCACTGCACCCTAGAAGATGTTCACATATCCTCTAACTTCTTGCTACCTTTCTGGCCAGAGCAGTATTATTTAATTTCTGCATTCTCATCAGATATCACCATTCTGTGTATTTTCAAAGACATATTTTTCATTTCTTGTTAGTTGTAAATTCTGTGTCTCCTGTAAGTCTGTGGTTTTCACCTTGGAGTGACACACTTCCTGTGCCCAGTGAAGTTTTCCTGATGTATTCATCTGTTCTGTATTCTGGTCGTTGTGAGGTTCTCAGGGTACTTTGCAGCCCTCTGAAAAGAAGTGTGGGGAAAAGCAATATAAAATAGTGAAAAAAAGTAAAACCAGCTACAATTGCCTGTGAAAGTAAGCATCAGTCTAGTCTGATCCACAAACTGAAGTAAAATTAATGAATCAAGCTATTGGCAGTACAAAAAAACCCCAACCGACTAAACAAGAAAAGTCGAGTCACTAAACCCACCCAAAAAAGAAAAAAAAAATCTAAGAAAAACTGTCCTGATGAAGTATCTGATGGTTACAACTTTGGAAGAAGCTTCACAACAAGTCAGTCACAATCACTGTGAGTTCTTTTCCTCAGCAGAATTAGACAGGTGGGACTATGATTTTTGACTGCAACTTTGTCATTTCATCATCTTGCTCTTTTTTTTTTGTTTATTTATCAAATCTTGTGGCAGGTGAGTTTACTAGACAACTCGAAGAGAAGGAGTCACTGATAAGTCAGCTGTCCCGAGGAAAAACATCCTTTACACAACAGATTGAAGAACTTAAGAGACAGCTAGAAGAGGAAACCAAGGTAATGCTTTAACTGTGTCCCATTCCTTGAAATGGAATGGCAAAAACTGTTCATGTTCAATTGTAGCCTAGATAAAAGCTGAAATGAGACACAGGAGTGACAGTGATTCCTACTAATTGTACTGATACAAGTTCCTGCCCCCGACTGAGGCAAGTCACAAGAGAAGAGATTGGGAAAATCATTGGTATACATAAATACTAAATAAAACTTACCCAGTAGGATAGCCAAAATCTCAGATCTTACATCGTAAAAATTTGGGTTGTTTCTCTGAAGTTGTTAAATTATCCTCAGTCTTGATAGCTTCCTCCTCATATCACCAAGTTAGGGATGACTTCAGACAATTTTCACCTCACTTGACCTGGACTTTCAAAGCCAGAGGCAAAAAGGAAAAAAGAAGCTTAAGCCTCCATTTGAATTTCTAGGGGCTGTTTGTTTTGGTTTTGCTGTAGGTAACCTTGCGATATTGTGACCTTTCTATCCCCACAGTCCAAAAATGCCCTGGCTCATGCCCTGCAAGCAGCCAGGCACGACTGTGATCTCTTGCGGGAGCAGTATGAGGAGGAGCAGGAAGCCAAGGCAGAGCTGCAGCGGGCTCTCTCCAAGGGAAATGCAGAAGTGGCACAGTGGAGAACAAAGTATGAGACTGATGCTATTCAGAGAACTGAGGAGCTGGAAGATGCCAAGTGAGTTACGTAAGCTTCAGTGTGCCCTTGACTGGCAGGACTGTGCTCACCGGGTCTTGTTGTGTGCCAAGGAAATAGGGTTGGAAACTTCCCTGGTTGCAAAGTCCCTCTGACTCAATGCTGTAATTTGGGGCTGTCCTGTTCTTCATATTGCTTGGGCAGGTCAATGTTTCTGCTGAGTGCTTGTCTCTGGAGCAGTGGCTGTGGATACTGGGGTTTATTTGAGAACTAACAAAATTAGGTAGTCTTAGTTACGCCACACTCTCTTACTTTGCCCCAGCCCAGTACTATGTTTCCTTGGTCTTGACTTCCCTTTCCCACTAGGAAATGATGGCTGCCCTGGGAAAGTAGGGCAGAAAGTCATGTTGGCTCACCCTGTACAGCTGCTCCCAGTTACCAGGCTCAGGTTGCTGAGCAAGGTCTCTGAACATGTCCAACTTCTGCCTCTGCACATCTCCGATCTGCAGGATCTTACCACACTTTCAGTATATTTTCTTCATCTAGTATCTCCACAATCCTCTTTCTAGGCTGTCCTTTGTTTCCAGCAACTCTTATTGCCAGGACTCCTGTTTTCCCAATCTAAATAGTCTATGAACAAAAGCCCAGGGCATGACCAGCCTCCTAACTGGTGGTTGTCTCATATCTCTTAATTGGAGGAAAATGACACTGTCATTTAGAGCAGGTCTTATAAAAAATTTACAACCAGCCCATACTGGTTACAGCTAGTAAGTAGCTAGCTGGTGCCTGAGAGTTCAGAAGTTCAATTTCAAATATTCACAGACACACACAAAACGTTTTGCCACATACCAGTATTCATAATTTAAGCTGTTTTTTTCCATCATAGCCCCTCCTCTCTAGAGGCTCAACTTCCCTCTCTGTTCCTCTTCCCCTTGCCCCATCCTCATCCTCACCCCCACCCTGTTTTCCCTTTCAGAACTGATTTACTGAGTTATTGCTTTGGTGTCAGTTTTTCGGGATAATACGGCAGCAGTGACACTTGGTCATTTCACTGTGTCTTCCCACCTGGTAGGAAGAAGCTCGCTGCCCGCCTGCAAGAAGCTGAGGAAGCAATTGAGGCAGCCAATGCCAAGTGCTCTTCTCTGGAAAAGACAAAGCACAGGCTGCAGAATGAGCTGGAAGACATGATGATTGACCTGGAAAAGGCCAACTCAGCAGCTGCCTCGCTGGACAAGAAGCAGCGTGGTTTTGACAAGATCATCAGTGACTGGAAGCAGAAGTACGAGGAGTCACAGGCAGAGCTGGAGGCTTCCCAAAAGGAGGCCCGTGGCCTCAGCACTGAGCTCTTCAAGCTGAAGAATGCCTATGAGGAGACCCTGGACCACCTGGAGACTTTGAAAAGGGAAAACAAGAACCTCCAAGGTAGGCTTCATTCAGGTCCTGCGGCCAGTGCAAGAGGCACATCAGCAGATGGCTGGAGGGATGCAGGTGCCCTGCAGCAGCTGTGGGGAAAGATGTTTATCTCATCCTGATATGAGCTTTCCGATGTCATTTGAGATACTGATGCTGCCAGTGAATGTTTTGAACATGGAGACTGGTACAGCCAGAGCAGAGAAAGCTTCCCTCTGCCCCCCTGTCAATGAACCTCACTGGCAGAGGAGGCAGTCTCAAGGGAGGAACAAGAAAGATGACAGAGGTGCAGCAGATGAAGCCTAAACAGCAGAGCATGGTGTTCCTAACCTGCAGATCACAGATAAAAGCTAAATCACTATAGCCACTTCAAAAAGCATTCACAAGAAAAGCTGTGCCTTCAAGTTGTTCAGGTAAAAAATCTTGCTGTAAGTGAAAGTAAGGCAGGGCTCTTGTACAAAAGAGCCCTTGAGGTAGCAGTCTGAGGCACGGGTCCTCTATTCACACTCCATTGATTGCAGGATGTTCCAAACCCTCTGTTTGCTAAATCCATCCATCTTCTTTTGTTTCAGAGGAGATTTCTGATCTGACGAATCAGATTAGTGAAGGAAACAAGAGTCTCCATGAAATAGAAAAAATCAAGAAGCAGGTTGAACAAGAGAAGTCAGAAGTTCAGCTGGCTCTGGAAGAAGCAGAGGTAAGGAAAGAAAGCTCCAGGGAAAAGGAAGAGGGTGTTTTTATCAGGATTTTCCATCATTTTCATCTGCCCTGCTTTCCCAGAGCACGTCTTCCTTCCACATCTCTGAGATGTGGAGAATGATTACGTACTATGTCAAAAAACTTCCCTTGCTAGGAAGACTACATCAGCTCTTGAGGGATCTAAGGGGAACAGTTTACTTTCCTGGACTGTGTGGAATGGCTTTCTAAAACTCAGTGGTATTAGGAACTAAGAAAAGTGAAGTGATGATGTATCTTACTCTAAATGTGAAAGAAATGGGTTAATGCAGATTTTCTCCCTCTTTTGTGAATTTCGGCCTCTGGCAGTCACTGCTGATGACAAAGAATTACCACGTGCTGTTCCCATTACTATGTTGTGGCTCCTGGTCATGATGTGTGTATTTGACTGACCTGCTGCATGTTGGCTGGAGATCAGCCAGGGACTTTGTACATCTTTGTTTTCACAGTCCTCCTTCTGTTTCCTCCCTCTCTGAACCAAAGCATAGCTAAGCTTGTGCAGTTCCAGCCTTCAGAGAGCACGACCCAAAATATGATGTTCAGTTCTGTGCTTTCCTTCCTGTTCAGTGAGAGCAGCAGGGAGACAGAATGACACTGAGCCTGGCTTATGCAAGACCTGAAAGTCAGAGGCCTTGTTATTTCTTTATGGGCTGTTTTCTGCTTAGTTCTTTACTTCTATATATGAGAGAGATATGGGAATAAGGATATAGGAACAAATCACCCCTGTTCCACAGACTTGTCTCCATGTTAATTGGAAAGAACGAACAGAGAGTTTTTTGCAGAGCTGATGTCTATTATTTCTTTCCTTGAAGTCATCTTGCCTAGTAAGATTATGTAATTGGGAAGTTTCCAACACTTTGTGATTTGGAGAGATTTTTGAGCGTGGGAGGGGATGGATGTGTGGACCCCTTCACTCTCCCAGCAACAATCTTGTCCCTGTCCCTTACAAGCCTGTGAATTTCCAGAGGGTATCTGTACAGGGGTGTGGAGCAGAGAACATCTGTTGATGTCAAAACCATGCTGGCAGGGCTGAAGGTGTTGGTGTGCTGCTTGGGTGTTTTTTTGTGAGCTGTGGACTGTTTCACAATTTGTCCTCTGAGGAGCTTGCTGCTCGGTTTTCCAGCTGTCAGGTTGCATTAGAAGGCAAATAAATGCGTTGTTTTGCCATGTAAGCTTCTTGTGTCCTTGCCTAGAGAGAGAAGGAGGAAACAGGAAGAGAAGTGTGAAGGGATCATGTTTGTGCAGCTATTTGTAGTTTGGAAAAAAGAAATCAATTTCTGGTTAGCAAGCTCTTGGTGTTTTCTGTTTCAGGGAGCTTTGGAGCATGAAGAAAGTAAGACCCTTCGTTTTCAGCTTGAACTTTCTCAGGTCAAAGCAGAATTTGAAAGGAAACTGACAGAAAAGGAGGAAGAAATGGAAAATATCAGGTACTGTGCAGGAAGCAGCATGTTTCTTAAGGGAAAAGTCTGAAAAGACTGGAACTATTCTCAAGAGCCAAGCCATTTAAATGCACCACAGGTAGTTATGCCAGCATAGGCAGATACTGTCCGTACCAGAAACCAAGACCCAAAGGCTGTTTCCCAAAGGCTAGCCCTGCCACATTTCCCTTGCTCAGTTCAAATATTCCTGTCAGATCAGTCTCTGACAGTGTACAATTAAACCCATCATGCATAACACACTGCAGCTGTAAGAAAACCTAGCTGGCATAATCAATTCACAGCAGACCAGGGCCACTAACTCTGTATGTTGACAGTATGGAGGCAGGTAGGTCTAAAGAGCTGCCATCTCCTAATCCCGTGTGGGATGGCTGCCTCTCAAGGGGACCCCCAGGCAAAATCAGCAGTACTTACCTCAGTGGTGCTCAAACCCATGTTATCTGAAGGCATTTAGTTAATTTATGCAATTACAGCTACACAGAGTGTGGGAGGATGTGAGGAGCTTGCTGTTATGTGTACGCCATTTGGGTAAGCAGTGAGAATTGCAGACGTGCAGAAAGCGTGAATGGGACAGGAGAGGAACTTGCAGGTAAGATGGATAAACAGGAAAAAATGGAAAGCAATTAGGTGAGGGGAGGATGGTGTCTTTTGTCTCTCCCCTCCCACCCAGCAGAAAAGCAAGTCTGAAGAGTTACACCCTTAAGAGGAGGCCATGCTAGCCTATGTGTCTGTGCAGTTAATTCAGAAAACTTTGGCCTTGAATTAGTCGGTGTTGTAATGTCATTAATTCAAGAATCATGTTGTTATTGATAGGCTAAAGGGTAGGGAAGGGGAAGTCCAAGGCCCAGCATACCCAGAGGGATTGATACGGTACTTGCTTCACAGCCAAGGATATTTTGGCCCTTTCACCTTCTGGTGTCCTGCAGACATCTGGATTGCAGAGATCTCGGGACAAGCTGTGCTTATCAGTGCTTTCTGCTTCAGCTTCACAAGTGTTCAGCAGACATTCTGAGCTGTTTTCTGGGAGTCTAGGGCACAGTTCAGTATCTTGCTGAAGCAATAAAGCCCTCAAGTTCTATCTTGTTGAATTGGTGATTTCCCAGAACTCCCACACTTTCAGCAGAACTTGGCCAGCAGTGAAATAAAGTTTCCATGTGTGTCATAATCTGTGCTTTGAGCTACTTTCTGGTTGTAAGAGAGCAAAACTTTCCTTGTAGGATTTCTCTGTTACAGAATCAAGAAAATTAGGCTGTTTGTATCTGTTTTGTCTTTAAATTGACATTAAGCTGCCTTTTCCAGGGGGACCAGGCTGTCAGCTGGGTGGGTTTAATCACTTCTAAATTTAGATGTCCGTAACACAGATTTGTATGAACGAATCATTCCCCGTTATAATTAGCACAAGAAAAGTTTTTTCAACATCTCTTTTAAGACACAATAAATTGTAGCTTACACATGCCATCTACTATTAAGAGCACCTAGAGCTTCGAAAGTAGCAACCTACCTTCAGTTTGATTAATCCCCTCCACTGATGCCTTCAGCAAAAGGCTGAGATGTAAATCATTCCAGGAAATTATTCATTAAATATTTTACTAAGTGATTCTTAGGCTGGGAGTGCTTCTTGTCATGTTCAAACCCACACTTCCTTGTGTTTACAAGAGCTCTGAGAGCACTCCTTGCTGCAGTACTGCCAAAGGAAACACAGAAGAAGGATGCTGGAGGTGCTTACAGATCAGGAGTTAGCTGAGAGTGTGAAGCACACCAGCCAGTTAGCAGTGAGGCACTGGAAACTATGCATGCTATGAATGTGTGCTACCTATGTCAGTCAGAAATGCACTATTTCTGGAAGGGAGACACTTTCAGAAAGTGAAGTACTGCTGCAAGTACTGCTATGTCCCTGAGCAGAAAGGAAGATCATTCTGTTCATCCTTCATGTCCTTTTCAGGAGAAACCAGCAACGTGCCATAGATTCACTGCAGTCCACCCTGGATTCTGAAGCCCGCAGCAGAAACGAGGCCATCCGGCTTAAGAAGAAGATGGAAGGAGACCTCAACGAGATGGAAATCCAGCTCAGCCACGCTAACAGGCATGCTGCAGAAGCAACCAAGTCAGCACGAGTCTTGCAGACACAAATAAAGGTACTGGTGCCCCCCAAGCACACAGCAGTACTCATGGGCTGGGTTTCTTTAGATGGTAATTAAGAGGGAAGCTACTCCCAGCAATGTAAAGGGAAAGCCTTGGTGATCATGTCTGGCATAACAGAATACTGAAATGTGGATTTCTTCTCAGACTTGCATACAAGCTGGATGAGATCCAGTCAAAACCCTTGCTGGCTGCAGCCTCTTGCAGGGGCAGAAAGCTACATCATGAGGAACAGAAAACTTGTGATTTTCTTGTGAGCTTGCAAGGCTTTTATAAGAAGGAGAGCAAGTGGGTTGTCTGGAGTACAGGGACTGTGTGTATATTCAGCTTTGTTGTTTGTGTCAACATTTGTAATAGCTTAAAAAAAAAAAAACAAAAAAAAAAGTGTTTCTTGCCAAGGCACCTCCTCTGTTGTCTCCTCTCCCAGAACCACCAGCTCTGAGAGATTTGAGAACACAGATTTTTTTTTCCTCTGTTGCACCACATACCACAAAAGCTATTCAGCTTACAGTTTGGAAATAAAATAAAAATATAATAAATTAAAAAAGCACTGAAATTCTTGAGGTTGGTCCCAGGTAGCTGCTGCAATCTGGGTTTCCCTGATATAAGGACAGAGGCTTGAAATGGGATTGTGTTGCTTTATTTAGGAGCTTCAGGTGCAGCTGGATGACTCAGGACACGTGAATGAAGATCTGAAGGAGCAGCTGGCGGTCTCTGACAGGAGGAACAATCTTCTCCAGTCAGAGCTGGATGAGCTGAGGGCTTTGCTGGACCAGACTGAACGGGCAAGGAAGCTGGCAGAGCATGAACTGCTGGAGGCCACTGAACGTGTGAACCTGCTTCACAGTCAGGTTGGCTTTTTCTGTGCCCTCTCCTCACTGGTTAACCTGAGCCTTCTCTGTTGATTGCTGACACTGTTTGTCCATGGCCATCATGAGCCAGACACACCCTGCATCCCTCCAGAGGGAAAATGGGGCAGAGGAGTTAAGTCACTCTGCAGATGTGCCACCTGACTCCAAGTTAGCTGGAGCAGATGATTCATCCAACTGCTTTAAACAGCTCCCAGAAAAAATACTGATGGAAATAAAAGCAGTAAATTTGATTTCTTTTATTCTTCTGTGCTGTAAAACCAGTTTCCTGTTTTAGTTTAGCCATGCCCTGGGCAGTGAGGCGTTTCCCTGGAGAACAGTGCAGGCCTTGCTTTTGTGACATTCCTCAGCAGTGAAAACCACAGGGTTTGGCTCTCAGGATAGGGAGATGATGCAGGGCAGGGAACCACAGGAACCCACCTGCAGCAAAGTGCTCTCTGTGCCTGCAGGTGTCCACTGAAATCAGCCTTTGGGTGTTGTCCAGGTGGACACCGCCATTTCTAGGGTGCCATGGAGGGGCACTTGACAGCATTTTTACTAAAACCCAAACCTTCTCTTCACCAAATAATAGTCACAAAAAAATGAAAATATGCTACAAGCTGGCAGTGTTTTGCAGTGTTTTCTGCAGCTCATTGGTGACAGTTTTAATCACCTCACTGGCTGATTAAGGATCATTAATTTACCAAAATGAACAGCCTTATTAATTCTTCTATTTCAGCCTATTGCTTATTATTTTATCTGAGCCAAAATCTGAATATTTACAGCTTTGAGAGTATTTTTAATATTTCTTCAGTTTGAAGATACCTATGCTAGTCAAGCCAGCCCTTACCACATACCTGGATCTCCATTCCCAAATATTGCTCTGAGTAATCCAGAAGTGGCAAAAATCAGGAAGCCTTGGTTCACTATGGTATTTAAAGAAATTGTCTCTAATCATCACTTTTCCTCCTTTTCCACTATTCATTTGGGGAAAACTTAATAAAAGAACACAAGCCTGATCAATCAAAAGAAGAAGCTGGAGGGTGACATTTCCCAGATGCAGAATGAAGTGGAAGAATCACTCCAGGAGTGCCGGAATGCAGAAGAAAAAGCCAAGAAAGCAATCACAGATGTAAGTAGGCTGGTCCTTTGCTCACTTCTTTTCACACCACAGCGGTCTAAGGACACTCTAGTGTAGTGAATGTCACAGACTTACTTGTAGGCATTGTAAATGAGAACCCTAATAGTATAGCACAGGTATAAAGAAAACAAGAAAAAGGAAGAGGTGGAATTTTAAATAAAAGCATTGGAACAGAGAGGGGAAAAAAGGCCTCCAAGGTTTTTCTGTACTTCTATTTTCTCTGTCCAGGCAAGATATGCACACAGAAGATATTCTGTGGAGCTCTAGCTACAGTGAATTATCCAAGTAAGGGATAGTTCAGGACTAATCTTCCACCATTTATTCTGAAACAACACAACAGCATACAAGATTTCCTGAAAAATGTGGTTGTTTTTCAGGCAGCAATGATGGCTGAGGAGCTCAAAAAGGAGCAGGATACTAGTGCTCATTTAGAGAGAATGAAGAAGAACATGGAGCAAACCATTAAAGACCTCCAGAAGCGACTGGACGAAGCAGAACAAATAGCTCTGAAAGGTGGCAAGAAGCAGATCCAAAAACTGGAATCCAGGGTAAGTTTGTGATCCAGCTTCAGACCACTGCCTTCTGCTTACAAAATTGGCACCAGATCGGTAGCCTAGTGCTGTCTGGTAAGTTCACAGAGGCCAAGAAGAGGTACACTGAGGACACTTTCCTTTGTTTCACAAAATGCAGGTGAGCAGTTCTCGGAGGCATGCTTCCCCTTCATTATCCAGCTATGAGCTGCTGACCAGCAGATGAACAAAGCCCTTGATTAAAAAAGAATGAAAAGCCTCAGTACCTAAAATCAGCAAAAGTCTCTCCCAATGCTTGCTTTGGTTAAACTTTTTTGGCCTTTGCACATGTCTGCACCTCTGACTGATGGTGCAGCTGGAATACTTTTATGAAAAAACAGAGAGGAAGCATGACATTTTGATCTCTTCCTGAAATTTAACTCTATGGAGACACCTAGCAAATCAGCGTTTCTTGAACTGTGAACCAAATTTCTGCTGCTTTACATATATGTGCTATATATATGGCAAGGGTTTTTCCTTTTTTGCAGGTTCGTGAGCTGGAGAATGAACTTGAGACTGAACTCCGTCGTAATTCGGATGCCCAAAAAGGAGCCCGCAAGTTTGAGAGACGCATAAAGGAGCTGACTTACCAGGTATGCAGTAACCACCAGGTCACTGGCAAGAAACGTCGTAAATAGCCTCAGTGCTACAGTGAAGGATGAAGGATGGCCTTAGTCAGAGCCTTCTGATTGCTGGAAGCTTTAGGCACAGGAGGAACATCTCCCTACGGCTTCCATCACAGAATGCTTTGGGTTGGAAGGGACCTTGGAGATCATCTCATTCCACCCCCCCCTGCAATGTGCAGGGACACCTTCTACTATACCAGGCTGCTCAGAGCCCCATCCAAACTGGCCTTGAACTGGCCTTCCAGGGATGGAGCATCCACAGCTTCTCTGGTCAACCTGTGCCAGTGATCATCATCCTCTTGCCTGATTTGCTATAACTAATGCTAAAAATCCTCTGTTGCTGGGATTTGTACATTTTTAGCACAGTATTAATATGGAACAGGCTTCAATGACTATTTACAATGCAAGGGAAGAAAGAGCCCAGCTCCCACTCAGCTGTGCTGCTGTTGCTAAAAGGAGCCAGGACTCAGGTGGTTCTAATGCCCTGCTCAGCACAGGGTTGCTCAGTCCCAGGGCTCTGTCACCTATTATTGAGCAGCAGGGTCTAGTCTTGAGCCTCCTGCAGGTTTGCTAACAGCTGCTCATGCTGCTTGCCCTTCAAAAAAGGCCTGCAGCACAGAGCACTTATCCTTTTGCTTTGAACAGCATTAAGAAGATAAACCCATCCATCTGCCTTAGGAGCTTATTTAGCCTCCTACCTGTTGTTTTACTTTGACTTTTGTATGCAGAAGCTGAAGGTTGTTTTCTTTGAATACAGTGTGCGGGCAGAATTAGCTGGTCCCTCTGCTTACAGAGCATGACAGCTTAAACTAGGCTTTTTTACCAGACATGCCTGCAAATCAAACTTCAAATTATGCAAATTACATAGTTCTAGGCTCACCAGTATTTGCTTCAATATATAATGACACGCTTTATAATGACAAGCATGCTCCTCACCCCGAGCAAGGAACGCTGCCTGCGTGTATCTCCACACTTCTGAAAGTGTGTACAAGTATTATCTTTCTTAATATACATCTATATTTACACATCTATACATGGGAAGGGTAGTTTCAGTTTTCACCCTCCACACACACATCTTCAGTGATGATGTAGAAATTTTTCTCATGTGTACACAGGACACAGCTAGTTTGTTCTTTGAGCTGTGAGTTTCTAAAATATGTATGGCATCCATAATTATTGTATTGTGGGAGATGCTTTAAGCCTTTTTACTCTATCAACACAATTAATGGTGTTTTGATACAGTCAGAAGAAGATAAGAAGAATCTTGCCAGAATGCAGGATCTGATTGACAAGCTACAATTAAAAGTGAAGAGTTACAAGCACCAAGCAGAGGAAGCTGTAAGTAACTATTCAGGCCTTTTTACCTTTGAGAGATGTATTGTTCTAAACCCACAATGTTTTATCTGTAGAAACTTCTAGTACAAATACACATTTGGTGTCCATAAATATTTCTTTTCATTTCTTTATAAGCCCTGCATATAAAACTGCATGTATATTATATATAAAGTAAAATAGATAGCATATTAATTATATTTAAGAAAAATTATTCCATTTTATCCTAAGACTGCAGTATAATCTGCAAGAGAAAGGGGAGGAAGGGAAAGAACAGGAATTACTTTTTTCCTCCTAGCCCCTCAGAAGACACATTGAGAGCCTCTCAGTCCACTTAACATGGAAAATGCCACGAGAAATATCAACTCTGTAAAACAACAATCTCAGTTCTGCAGGAGGCAAGTGGTGCCCATACAGCGGTTACCTACTCATGCTGAGCACTTTCCATCCCACTCGAAATTAAAAGCTTTGTTTCATGTGGACAGGAGGAAATCAGCTGCACTCTTTTTTCTCACCAGGAAGCTCAAGCCAATCTGTACCTCTCGAAGTACAGAAAACAGCAACATGATCTGGATGATGCTGAAGAAAGGGCTGAAATAGCTGAATCTCAAGTTAATAAGCTGAGGAGCAAGTCAAGAGATATTGGCATGAAAAAGGTATGGTCATACTGAATGGGGTAGATGTGAGTGTTTAACACACAATAGTGGATGCTCTATACCTGTTACATCTCTGAAAGTAGCATAGACTAGGATAAATTCTTGGGTTTCTACATTTTTTTTGTTTTACTCTGCCCTTTATTTTAATATTAAGGTAACCCTTTAGGACAGCAATCCAACACTTAGACAAAATTTTTATTTTCTCTGTATTTTTGTTGTCATTTAACCGCTGTTCTCAGCAGCAGAAGCACAAGTGGTGATTTGGTGGATTTTGGAATTTCTTTTTGCAAGGGATATTAAAAGACTCCACCTTTTTCTCTCCCTGCTGATCTAGATTTCTATGTCTGTAGTAGAGCCTGGGTATCACCACATTAGCAGATATTTTAACATTGCTCTTTCAATGAACTTGTATTGATTTGAAGAGCTGGATGAAAAGAAAATATTGGTGATTAGTCACTTAGGTGCTGGGAAGTCATTAGTGATTAGAAATATATTTGTGGTGTTTTGCACTTGAACTGAATGGTAGCAGAATAATTTTGATGAAAATAGAAGGCACCTAACAACTTAGTCTGGAACTGAAAGCAAACTTATCTATGCTAGCTTTGTGGCAAACACGGCAAATAAGACTGAGGTTGTTACTTTTAGGAATGATAGAGGAGGAGCTGGGTCATTGCTAAATCTATTTCATTTGCAATTGAAACAAATTTCCATGCTTAACATCACATATGTTTTATGGAGTTGATAGCTCCCAAGCTACGAAAGGGGAGAAAACCCCTTTACACTCTTAATTTCTGCTTTTGTATTGGCCTAATGAAGTCACCTTTGACTGATACAAATTACTGCTGCTCCATCATCTAGAGCAAAGATACATTAAAACTACCTGAATATCTGGTCTCTTACACATTTATGTACAATGGAAGCAGTACTGTAATGGAACCTCAAAAGATTTGCAGCTTTTAAAGATAAAAAATTTCCACAGATTTTTCTACATTATTCTACCCCTACAAAAAAAATCAAAACTAATATAGATTCATTTAAAGATTCACAAAGCCATGGCATCATACAAACACTGAAATAGGTACACCCTGAGAATAATTTATTTTTTAAATACTGTTAAGGTTGCTGTTTATTTCCTGTACGTTTCTGGTACCCTCTTTCTGCTTCAAACATGCGGAAGTCACAGAAAAGTGGATGCCTGTTTTTACTAGTCAGATGCTGTTTGCCACACCAATTGCAGCTCTAGCAATGTAGCAGAGCGTTGCACTGCCAAAAGATGAGCTCAGTGGTGCACGCAGAGGTGGCAGCTCCACGAGAAGGGTCTTGTGGAAACACATTCAGGTGGAGGCCGCTGTCCCAAAAATCACAACATTTTCTTTGGGGAAAGAAGGGCACTATGGAGACTACTTTAATCCTGTAGCATTAGAAATACTTTGTCTACTGCTACCAGTACCTATTTCCTGGATACTCTGGGGAGTGTGTGTCATTCAGACACCACCATCTATTGAAAAAGGGTTGTAGAAGTCCTCTGCCATCAAAATGATCTATATAATGTAGAACAAGGACAGGATACCTGCATTGTTGGTAGGAGTAAGATGGCAAATGTTGGCTAGACTGCTGCTAGTCTATTTCAGATACAAACTGGCAATACCAGGGAGCAGAAGCATTAGTGAAGCTTTTGTCACTTACTTGTGAACTTACACTAAAACCCCTCGACACTTCTATTTTTAACAGTTGCACACTATCTCAATTGCATTTCAGGTTCATGAAGAGGAATAAAAAAGTCCAAGCTGACAAATATGAGAAAATACTTGACATAATCAGGCACAACTGAAAGCAGATGTAGAAAAAATAAGCACTTACAGAAATAAACATCAAGTGAAAATCCAAATAGACTGTATAGCATATTTCATTCATTTATTTGTGTTCCTATTTTGCCAAGCCTCAGGGATCAATAGAAGATTACATCTCGCCAACAGCCAACTTCATTATGTTGGAACAAATCCTAATTGGCAGATCTCTGACAATATCAAAACTAAGGGCAAATCCAGTCATGCTGCACAGCCTCATGTATTTCATATGCAGACTGTTAAAGCAGCTGTCCTGCCACTCCCTTGGCTCTCCGTCCCCTTCCCCCTTCTGGAATGGAGTTGGGGTTTGAAAGCACAGAAGGTGAAAAATCACAGTATAAGAACCATTTCCTGGAAACAGCAATGAGATAAGCAAATAAATAGTAACAGCAACAATATTAATTGAAAAAGCATACAAAAGAGAGGGTGATGCCCATGCAGAAATGCTCACCAGGGACCCCTCCTTGAAGGAATCCCTTTTACTCCAAAGAGAGTCCCTCTCCCCATCCCCACCCCCCCGATGAAGTGGGGTGGTATCAAATAACATTAGGGTTCTGCTCATGCCCCCTCATGGCTATTGCAAAAAAATAACCCTGGCTGGAACCAGGACAGCAGCACAAATTAAACCTATGGAAGGGGACAGCCCTTAAAACTCGGATAACCCAGCTTCCATTTGTCCTGCCCATAGGACCCTGAGTTTTGGAGGAAAAGAGAACCTAAAGATGTTCATATGAACAGTCCATTTATAAGCTTCCACTACCACCAGTCACGGGACTTCTCTGCCAGCTACAGGACAGGCACGGGAGATGGTATCAAGGGACACCTCCCTGTGAATAGAGAATTCTCTTAAATCTTTTTTGCCTTTAAACAGGGAACTGGTCCATGGTGGTTTAACATCAGCCAGAAAATTAAACTCCAAATAAGCCACTCCTAAATTTTAACTCGAAATAAGCCGCTCCCCTTCCTGGTAAGAGAGAAACAAAAGCAGAGATGGTGGGTTGAGATAATTTACTGAAAGCAAAGAGCAACAATGTTAATAACAAAAGTATACAAAAAGAGATGCTTTACCCACAAAAAGGTGTTCACCACCTCAGCTTGGTTCCACATGGTTGCTGGGGCAAAGACAAGATGGCGGCCACGCCCCGTAGGTCATGTCCATGTGGTGCCCTGGGACCAGGACAAGATGGCAGCTGTTCCACTGCTGCCTGCTCCACGTGTTTTTCCAAAGACAATGTGGCAATCATTCCCACACACAATGTGGCCCCCCAGGACAAAAGCAAGATGGTGGGGAGGCTCCCACAGCTAACAATTTCCTATCCCTGAGCCAGAGACAATGGAAAACAACGATGGACAAACCTCTGAAAGCTGGATCATCCATGTCACACTGCCCACATTCCACACTTTCCTGACCGCTGTGCTTGGCAGCATCCAGCACCTCAGTCTGCCAACTCTTTTGTTCCCCACAGCTGTTCCCACTCTGACACTTCTCTGCTCCCCCCACCACTGCCAGCCCAGCGCACTCTGCTGGGCTCGGACTCGCCGCTGTCGACAGCAGACATGGTCTTTGCTTTCAAATAAAATACTAAATGAAATGAAAACCAGTAAGCTCCCTTTCCCTCATCCTGAAAAGAAATCCCTCCAAATTTAGGGATTTCTTCTTCTCTGGAAACGTCTTTGTCCCTTTAGGAAATCCAGTTTTTCATGTTGACTTGTCACAGGACAAGTGGGAGCTTCAGACAAGCCCTGCCTTAGCCTGAGATTTTTGGCAACATTTTAAATTTAAGGAATCACTCTGGCCCACAAGTTCTAAGGGTGGCAGATCAGTTCTGTTTATAAAATGAGTTATTTATTGAACAGACAGGAAGTAACAATAAAGGTTTTAATCAGAGTTACTTACGACACAATATAAAAAAAAAGAACTACCAGCAGATTACATTAAACAGGATATCAAGGCACCTATATTAAAACTAGCAAAAGAAATAGTTCCCAGAGAAGTAATCACAAAGCAGGGACCCCTGCTCTGAGGAGAAACTCCACATGTTTTCAGGAAAATGTGCAGAAGATTTCTGCTTTGTGAAAGTTTGATGTAGCTTATATAGTTGGTAAAGGTAGGTGCGTATCAGTCAGAAATCCAGTTTCTCTTTCCAGATCTCACTTCCACAATAAGATTGGTATTGTCAGTTGGGAGATGCCAGACCAATGGTAATCCCATGGTGCCAAAATAACTCGGTAGAAGACAGCTTTGTCTGGTTTGAGTTAACTCACCAACAAGCAACAGATAAGCTCATGTGAGGGGTGAGATGCCCTGCTACATGACTTTCCACATACAAGTGTCCACTGACTTTTTTTCCTCCCCATTTGCCCATTACTGTTGCTCAGAAAATCACATTTCCATGTGGCTCTTACTGTAACTCAAAGGGGAAGGTGAAGGAAGTCTTTGTTCTTTTCATCACCAATCTCAGCCGTATCTGTGTGCAGAGAGCTATTTTCTTCTTATGTGTCAAGGTGTTCATATGATTCCTCTCTTTCTTTTTTTCTAGACAAAATAAAAATATTTGTAAGAACTACTGATGTGCAAAATTAATCCCCTAGTGGGAACAGAAAAAGACACACTCACTGTAAGTCAGCATTTTCCATTTTAGCTTTATCTGAGTAAAGTAAGCATTCACACAACAGTGCAGAAACATTCCTGTTTTTTCTATCTAGTCCTCCATCAATGTAACCAGAGCTGAGTTAACCTGTAAACTGTTCCTCTTCCTCTGATTACGATATGTTTGAGGGCTCCACAGGTCCCAAGATAACTTAATCTTGCTTAAATTGTTTAGACAACTGCATCTCAAAGTATATTATCATCTCTAAAGCGTGTTACAACTGTTTACTAAGCAGCATGCAAGTGAATCTATGTAGAGAGAAAAATGAAAAAAGACTGAGGCATAATAATTTCAGAGTTTGCTTTCTCATGTGTTTTTGCTGTACCTCATGGTACCCATCATAAAATGTCTCGTGAAGCTTACCAAATCCAGACTGTGACAAAATCTTCAGACACAGGGAGTTTGAAGGGACTAAGAACTAAAGTTCAGATTTTTAAGGATACTCACTTCAATTGCAGAGGAAAGAGACAGAATATTCTAAGACAGAGCCAGCCTATCACAAACACACGAGAATAAAATGCATCCACTTGAAGATGCTGTACTCCAGTAAAGAGGTATGCAGAGAGATGAGGTCTGGGACCATATGGTTCCAATGATCTCCTACACAAAGCAATTTAGTATCACTTTTCAAACTGAGGTTTTGACAAGCTTTGACACTGGATACAATTAAACAGTAATTTGGTCCCTAATGAAGACCAGGTATGAGCATTTTTAGAGAAACTTCCAGTTTCTATTTGCATTCTTTTTGGTCCTAAAGACAAATGATAAAATTCAGCAATTCAATCATTCCTTAATCAAGTTACTGGAAAATATTTGTGAGGGGTAACCAACTCTTTCATCCTTTTATAAAGCACAGGAGAGCATCTGATAAAAGGAACGGCTTGTTGACATTGTTACAACCAAAAACCCATTGCATAGTTGCACCACAGAGGGCCTTCAGATTTAGAAAATACCAAGAATGAGGACAATTTATTTATGCTGAAACTTACCTTCCTATATTTTCAGTCTTTTTTGTGTGCTTTAACCCATGAAAATCAAATTTATGTTTTGGTCAAACATTCAAGGTCTGGATTTAGGTACTTCCCTTCAGCTTGAGCTGGGGGTCCATTTTGAGGAGGTGGTCAATGGATTTCAATCTCCCACTGCCAGAATTACCTTTCCCCACTTACTGCTCAGTTCTTTTGACTTCATTCCTGATGGCCCTTGTCCAGACAACCTGTTCACATTGGGACTGTCTTCCCTTTTTCTTAAAACAGAAGATCAGCCTTGTTAGCAAACAATGCTAACAGTGCAGTTGTTTAATCGTAACTGTCTAGCTACAGCTACTGATTACCAATTTTTTTTAAGTTGCAAAGTTTGGCTCAAACCCTCATTCAAATCTTGAGGGGCTTAGTATCAACAGTACCTTAAAAAATACGTACTCTAATGATTGTACATACCTTGAGACAGCAAAGTACTGCTATTATCACTGCTGCCACTGCACCAAGCACTCCTAGCACAATTTCCAAGGTGATACCTGAATTTTCTTTAAAAATACAAATACAAAACAGAAGTGCTTTATATTGCAAATATTCACTATTGTTCAATAAATATATCAAAGCTATGGATTTTTCTTATTTATAATCTAAAAGGCATGATTTAGGGAGAAAGAAACATTAAAAGGAAATTGAGACAAGGACAACAATGTTCAAGTTACTTGACTCATACTATAAGATTTTGAAGTGATACTTTACTGAGTTAAGCGTGAATAGCTGAAAGCAGATTGTTTTACTTAATTGTGCAGAGAGCAAATTCCACATGTGCTCATGGGACAGGATTTGACAATTTCTTAATACAAGTCCCATTTAAAACCAATCAACTGCCCAGTGTGCTAAACACTGTCTCCAGATACGGTGCTCTGTGCCATTAACAGCACTGCTGATTTACAGTAGAGCAACTCCATAAATGCTATCCAGCCTGGATCATAAATTTCATGACTCCTGCTGCAAAATCTTCGCAATTTTAATCTGAAACGTTGCCCAGCTTCATAGTGCAACCATGCAATCCAGGTGGACACAAGAAATCCTGAGATGAGTGATAACCATGG
This sequence comes from Promerops cafer, assembly GCA_013398275.1. Taxonomy (NCBI): domain Eukaryota; kingdom Metazoa; phylum Chordata; class Aves; order Passeriformes; family Nectariniidae; genus Promerops; species Promerops cafer. The sequence goes on along the minus strand of VZSE01004122.1, from coordinate 2,478,087 downwards.
ATTCCACAGGAGATCAAAGCCCACCTAGAAGAAACCTCTGCACAACACCAAACTGTCAGAAGAACTGTATGGCTCTTCTACATCAGGCTATCTTTCCCCTGCTGTCTCTTGTCCAAAGAATTTGAAAAATTCAACCTTCCTCTGGAAACTTCCTATGGATAGCTGGAAAACAGCTAAAAAAAATAACTGCCAAGACAGAGCACTTAATCTAGTCATTGCCTTTAGCTTGACTCTGTAACCACATGCAGACCTATGTTTACATTTTGTCAATTCCTTTAGAAGAGCAGCTTTAAGCTGCAACCCTTCCTTATGCAGGAGAGAGTGAAATCTCTTTTTCCCCCCTCAAAAGCCTTCTTTCCAGTAGCCCTTGGAAACCCTTCTGATGGCTCAGCAGCTGCTGTGCCATGACTGCTATCCAACATGGTCTAGCCCATTCGCCCTACTGTCTCCAGCCGCTTATCTGCTTTCAGGCTGTGCTGAAAGCCACAAAGGTGCTCATCTGTAGTTATTATCACTTATTCTACCCCCTTATCTGTTATGTTGCCTCTATTTTTCATGTCTAACTGGCTTGCTTCTAGTTCTCTTCTTTGTTTAGAAGTGCCCTATATTAGTTCTCAATCTTTTAGGTGATTGTATTTAATTGTGTGAAATGTCTATGTGCTACCGTTGTATGTGCTACTGACAATGAAATAACTGTAACTAAGATTTCACAGCTGGGAATTTACTACAGCTCATAAAAACACAGGCATGCATTTAAATATATATATCATCCCCAGACCTAAAAAAGGCCTGCGGCGTAGAATTAAAGCTTTGAAAATAACAACTGTGTGTTCTCAACAAGCTTTCTTCTGCAGCCAAACTTACACCACATGCTTTGGGCTTCCCATCATCTCTCTGCTACATTTAAAACTATGTTTGCTGTCAGCAGAGCATTTAGGATAGAATTCTGAGAGCCCTGCTGTGTCCTCAGCTACGAGAGCAGTTGGGGGCAACTGAAGGCAGCTCCTGATTTTGTAACCTTTGCCACAATAAGCTGTTGACTGAAAAAAATAAACTTCTAGTCTTTAAATAAACACATCTTAGGCAACTTTTTTTTTCCCCTGAGCCAACAAAATTAAACTATGTACCACTTCCACCCAACGGTACCAATCACACAAAGATGGTATTTCTCAGTGCTTTATAGATTTCTGATTGACTCTTTGGCTGTTCATTGTCCCAACTGGTCCTCATCCTCTGAAATGGAAGGAGCAGCAACTTACCAACGTGCAAAGCTCTCACAATAAGTTTTGTGTAGCGAGGTGTTGAAATATTACACAGATATTCTCCACTGTCCCCTGCAGTAAGATGATCCAACGTCAGTGAAAAGTCATTTTCGTTAACCTGGACTCGAGGCTGGTGAGAGTGAGATGTGCCATTGAAGGAGGCAAGGACTGAGGTCACTGCATTTCTGTGTAATGTCCAGTTAACACTGAAACCATCAGTGCTTGTAGTGTCATTGTCATGCTCACAGGGAATTACAGTTCTACCTCCTTCCACTTCAGAAAGGTGGCCTGAAACAGATAAAGAACTGTCTGCACTATTTTTGGAAAATATTGTAAAGGTTATTTAGACATTTTCTGATTTTTTTTTCTGAAGTTTGATACTACCATGAACAAATACAAAAACATATTTCACTACTTTGATATTACATTCAAATATCACAGTATATTTCTAGAAGCTTACAGTATATTTCTAGAAGATTTTAAAAACAAATCTATCTTACACTAAAAAATCTAATTGGTATTGGCAATATTTATGAATATCCTTTTTTTTTATTTGACTGTTTTCCTCTAATTGAGGGGTTCATTAATAGAAGTGATTCAGTCTAGTCTAGGCTACTGTGTAAAACAGCAGAAAATTCCACAGCAGGAAACTGTGTAAAACAGCAGGAAATGCTGGGAGCAGAGAGAAAATGAAACTGATCAGATACCTGCACATCTGAAGCAAAAGGATAAAACACAGCACAATTAAGCTAAAAGAATAAAAAGATTGTGCGTAGTTAGAAATAACTTCCAGCTATGGTGGACTTAAGTACTTTACTTGTCTATGTTGAACATCTAACAATTAATAAATAGCTTTAAAAAAAACAGGAAAGGGAAGGAGAAGGCAGGTAAGTGGAATTAACACCTAATATATAAAATACTAATACAATAGAAATTAACATCATAGCTCAATTACTGATTTGACAGCAGGGAGTTGACAGCAGTGGTGGCTGGCAGTCAGCTGGAGAGGAAGATAATAGATTATTTTGACATGGTATAACTACACTTGATTTCTGTGGGGGGTGGGTTTAATGAACAGAGGTGTGGGGCTGAAAAATCATGAAGACAAAAAAACCAAAACTGTACCCCACACTGCTATTATAGAAACAAAAGGAAAGCAGTTTGTTTTCAAAATATTCTACTGAGGGGTTAGCTGGATGCAGGGAAATGCAAGTACATGTGTAATGAAATGTACCCTTTCCTCTTACAGATCAGAGGCATAGATAACAAAACAGACACAGTGCACTTGTTAGTTACTATGATGCCATACTTAAAACCTTCCATATTTAAGCTATTCCATGTAAATTAAAAACTGCACTCTTGTTCAGGAGGTTATGCAGTGGGTTAGGAACTGAGTGTCTGGGTATATTTTAGGGGGTAGTCAGTGTGACAGAAGCATCCATGCACATCTCACAAGGGAACTGTTCTTGCATTGCTCTTCCTTCAATTAAAAATATTTCCTAAGAAACAGGAGAGGTTGAAAACCATCAGTTATTTACTCAAACTGAATTTCCAATGAAATTCAGGAGGAAGACAAAGCAGAGTTGAAATTTCATAGTCCTGCTTTTCCCTAACTAACAAAATGGGCTGCTGTTGCTAAAATGCAAACTGTCTGGTGCTCTCCATTCCCATGCACCCCAGCACTCAGACTGGTACTTAAGGATGCATGTGAAGAGAAGTACAATGAAAGGATCAAACAGTACCAATAAAAGTCTGGCAAAAGATGGGAAATGGACAGAGTAAAGATCATACGCAGCTAGAGCAGCAGGCAAACATTCACCTCCCCCACAGAACCCACATATTCTCTAAGGTTTCCATGTATTTTGTCCAATGGGCAAAATTCTTTTATTGATAGAGGGTAAAGTTTGTTTATTAGGCACCCCTTAAAATGTGAAACTGATATAGAAAAGATGTTAAGAGTAAAGGTAACTTACAGAAGGGTGAGCTAGCCCCTTCTTGGAAGTAACTTGTAATGCTGCCTTGTAATCCTAACAAATGCATTTCAAAGAGAAAGGTATATCCTCTTGCACTGTCCCATATCCACGTTGCCCCACTGCAGAGAGACTGTCTTTAGTTTGACTCTGAAGCCAGCTGTGAAGTTCAGTAACAATGCAGGAAGAGATTTCATTCCTACCTTGCATCTTCCATTCAGCAGCCCACACTTCATGATCCGAATGAATATGACAGTAGTAAGTATCTGTCATGTTTATAATGTCCTTGTCACTTCTAAGAGAATAGAGAACTCCATTTTTGGTTTTCTCCCGATCTGTCTCTTGGATGGATATATTGCCTTGTACCCAAGATATAGTTGGTTCTGGATAAGTGAGAAAAGCATAGCACTTCAGTCTCCTTTCTGTGTTTGTCTTTTGGTATTCCAGTGCATAAGAAGAAGGAGCTGTAGATGAAAAAAAAAAAAAAAAACAATAAATCCTACTACTTACAAAACGGTTTTTAACTTGAAGTGATTGCCCTTTTGAAATACCATTGGGGAGAATAAATATAGCTGAGAACAGAAGTTCATCTGTGTTTGATTTCACTTACAATGCCAAGATCTGTATCATTCTGAGAAGCCACATTATGTGTATCATGTAATTACCCCTTAGAAATCAGGGTGTGGTACGTTAAGAAAACAAGTGCTGCACTAAAATTGTCCCATCCATGCTACAACATTTCACCAGAGAAAAAGAATTGCTTCACAACACCATCAGGCCCAAAAGGTGCTCTACTGCATTGGAGGATTTTGACTCCATGGGATAAACAACACAAGGCAATCTGTTGGTGCCGAGCCATTTGCGGCGGTGCGATCCAAGGGTTTCTGATGTCTGACTGACCTCTTACGCGTAGCAGCACTTCCACTTCTGTTGGACGCTGTGCTGTTCCCACGTAGCAGGTGTAAGAGCCCTCGTCAGTCATGGTCAGGTTACTAAGTTTCAAGGAGGCATTTCCATGAGGGATGTTCTCATGGAAAAGGTGTGTTCTGAGTCTGTAATGTGGATCTTGTTCTTCCAGCCGATCCTTCTGCTGGTAGTAACTGTGCACTCTTTTGTTCTCTTTGCGCCAGTGAATTACTTCATCAAGCCCAGGTTGGAAATGACAAGGGAGAATGCAATCCTTGGAAAACAGCCCTGTTACTTCTTCCTGTACTGTAAAACCTAAAGCCCGTAAGTACAAATGAATAAGTTTAATCCAGTCTACAAGTATATTTCTGCCCCTCTTTATTCCTGACAAAAAAAATGCTCTTGCAGGTGTGCCAAGGTCTCTTTCATGGCTTTTCTGTCACGAGTCTCTTGGGACAACAAGGGTGTCCATTCAGTTTAATCAGGATTATAACACAGAGCTCTGCTCTTTGGATTTCTAATCAGTTTACGTAGGAATCCCAAGTAAGCACCTACATATTCAAATCAGCACACTGCCACCTTACCACCTGAGCTTCAAATGTGTGTTCACACCTTGAACCACATCTTTTCCACCTTAGACTTTACAAGCCTTTTGAGCTGCAGCTTCCTAGTGTTCAAACACTCACAGTGCCATGCTGCAGTGCCCCATGTTACCAACCACCCTCACATAGTGCCAAGCAGTTGTACCATCACAGGAAAAAAAGATATGGCACTGCAACTGATTGGAAGGACAGAACTTCTTGAAACACCTTTGCCACCACAGTAAACATCAGGAAGCTCTGTCCCAGCCCCTTGAGATAATTAAGGTGTGCATTCCACAAATTCACACAGTTGGCAGCATCTCATTTCTGTCAACATTTAACTTAGGCCTTGCTGGCATACAAAAGCAATTTAAAATTTATCTTTTAAAAAACTGATTGCATTGACTTAGCATCGTCACTTAGCCTTCTTGGCTAAGGTCAGACAACCTGTTAGGCTGGTAGTGAGTGCCCAGGGGCAGCTGCCTTCTCAGACATTCTGATGCCCTCTCCAGCTCATCTGGCAGAACAATCCAAATGACTTTTCCTTAGCCTCCTCAATGCAAAGCCAGCCAATTTGCTGCAAACCATTTTCAGTCTGAACTGAAAAGCACTGCCTGCTGAGCCGTGGGGCAGAAACATTGGCAGGTAACAGTCTGGGGGCTCAACGGCCACAGCCATCCATGCAGCCACCTGACAAACAGCCTTTGGCTTCAGAAGTGTTTCACATTACCCAAAATTGATTCTTTACCATTAATAAACAGTGTTTGGATTAACTCTCCTTAATAAAAAATAATAATAATGGTCTTCTTTATTATTTTTCAGCTAAAACCTACCCCAAAGTGCAGCACTGATGTGAAATAAACAGACCACGACAGCTGGTATGTTCTGTCCTTTCATTTTTTCATTGGTGCGTAGATTCTGGTCAAACCGGCAAAATAAAAGCAGGAGAGAAAACCTCTTTAAATGCAGATCAAAGACATGCCCATATCATATAATTTCCTTTCTGCAGCTTGCTAAGGACTATAGGCCTTTGTATCATGTGTTTTGTTTCCAACACACTTGGTCCACATTTTTGACCTTAAAGAAATTCATTATGTGATCCTATGCATTACATAATGGTGGAGGCCCTCTCATAACCTTGTAGCCCCTTGCAGATTGATCCTTTATTTTTAATAAATAGAAAGTGTTTACTCTCAGTGTTGTTGCAGGGCAAGGGAGTATTAATCTTCCTCATTCCTGAATAGGACACCAAGGAAAACTGGTCAAATAAAATTTACAAAAGGATGTAAGATGTCCCTTGTCAAGCCTGATTTTCTTTACTTTTAAAAATATTTTGCTGATTACTGCAACATTTGATTTTCTGGGGTGGGAAATTTGACTGCATTTGCAAGTACTGCAGATATAGAGAACTTCTCACACTTTTTACAATTTCAAAAACATATGCATGGAAATCTAGGGTAGGAATGCAAAGGAGGAGAAGACTCTCATCATATCTTCTGTTTCGTCAGACAGCAATGAACTGGAACCTCTCATGCATAACAGAAAAAGAATACCCTTACTTTAACTACCTGAGTGGAGGAAGAATGCAGTCTTACTATCCTAAAATACAGCATACCCCAGTGGAGAAATTACCTCATGAATCATGTAACTTGAAAAGACTTTAAAGGATTTTCCCTAGTCCTTTTTTTCTCCTCAAAAGGCAGCTATAGGTACATTTCTAACTGGTTTAGCCAGGCTTGCTAGCCAGACCTTTTAGTATTATGAATAATTTTGACTGGTGTGTGAGACTGTATTTGTGGTGGATGAGAATGTTAAATCCCAAAGATTTTTGAGTATTATTTCTTTTGAAAAGCTAGTGTGCTTGTTTTATGTATTCTCACTATTCTTTTAGGAGAAAAAAAACAGAACGAAACTAAAAAAGAACAGAGGCACCGAAACATTAAACCTGAGGCAGAACTAGATGCAATGGTAAAATAAACATTTATGATATATAATTTTGTTCCATGTCCGCAACAATTGCCAGTATCTACCTTCTTTACCCTTTGCCTTGGCAAGTGGGGCACATCATGTTTTACTGGAGTTTTTGCTTATTTACCTGTCACTTCCAACTTGATCAACAAAATATACTGTGCTTGATGTTTGAATTTCAGAAACTGCAATCAGTGCTGTATTTCCTTTAGTGAGGGATCTGCCATGTTTAATTGACATGTAGCCTTTCACTGGCAGTGATGCTCAGAGTAACATGGTTCCAGTGGTACCTCTGTGATGACTTTGGGGGCTGCATGGATACTGCACACTGCCTCCCAACTTCTGGCTGTGCCCCATAACCCCACTCCAAAATACACAGCCACGACTACTTAGCTGAAAATTTTCATGTTCAGCACAAACCATAGCTTTGAATCTTCCCATTAGAGAAAAATGTATGCTGGTCTGTAGAAAAATCTGAGGAGTGTAGGTTCTGGCCAGTCTTTTTAGCAAGTTCTGGGGTCTTACAGGAATAAAGTGTGTGTATGCTGATAATTAGAGTCACACGGCAAAGTAATGAACAAACGTGGTTTTCCTGTTTGTCACAGACCTAAGTGTTACAACCAAGAAATCATGCCCTAAAGCTTTGTAGTGAAATGTCAATATAAAATTATGTATACAGACAGTGCACAACTAGAATTAAGATCACTGTAGTCATGTTAGTTACTGATGCTCTAGTTTTCAGGAGAATTATTTCATACAGAATCACCATAGGCTCAACTGGAAAGTAGCTCAGCCAGGGTTTCTGAGAGCAAGGCAAGGTACTAAAATGCATCTCCAAAGACATACTGAACAGCTCAAAGAATGGTAGGGGGAATGCTGCATTTGCTTTGGCCACTACAGGAAAAGAACACATGCTTTCTTTTTTTTCTGTGTATCAGTGACCAAACTATCCAAGTATTTCCTCATTTTTGAGCTCTGCATTCAAGCTGAAACCTGATCAGAGCACTCCTGCAGTAAACAGCCATCGGGATTGGTGGCTGCTCAGTGTACTTTGCTCTGTGACCTCTCTGAGAGCAGATATGCATATTGAAATATCCTCCTTTCAAATAAAATTTATTTCTTAGTACAAAGGATTCTGATTTATTCCTTTTCAATGCAATGCAACAACAATATATTTCAAGCATACACACACTTACAAGGACTGGGAAATACCACAAGATTTTGATTTTTACCAACACGCAAACAAGAAAAACAAACATGTAAAATTCTCAAAAACACATGTTAATCACATACTGTTAAAATCTCCTACCTGCTGCAACGACACCAGCTTTGTAGAATGTCCTCACTGAATCTTCAGAGGATTTGCTGTAGTAAAACAGAGAAGTCATTCTCTGCCTCCCCACAATGAAACCCCTACAGCTTAAATGTTAACTTCATACTTCGGTTGAGAAATACTCCCAATGGAAGAAAGTTTCCACAATCTCTCTCCCTGTTGATCTTTGCCTCTCTCCAGTCGCACTCTGAGCCGCCCCACCCCGCATGGCGCGAGTAGTTAACATACAGGGTCCTGCCCTTCCTTTAAAGGGAAGCAGCTGTTTTTACAGTGAGATCTACGATTCAACACACGCAAAGATTTCACACCTTCTGTGTTCCCTTCTTAGGGCTTAAAAAAGTTTTTCTCTTACCCATTATTTTGCGTAGCAACCCCAAAGTCCCTGCGAGCTGTAACAGAGGAAATGAATGAGCAGCAGGATGCTTACAGCAGTCACAATAATGCTCGGAAACGCGCTCGGGGAGGCAGCGACAGCGGCAATTCTCTTACGGGGTAGAGCGCAGGAACCTGGCACGGGGAGCGAGATCAGATCTCTCAGGAGAAAAAGAACTCAAGGTGAAAGTAATCATGACACTCTTCTCAAAAAGTTGGTCACATGAAACAAGAAGTGGGTGCCTAGCGCTGCCTGCAGGGATAGGTAATTATTTGCTAACAATGTTTAAACAGTAACTTAATTCTCCCTAGACAATTCAAGACTTGGGTGTGCCATCTGGTTTCCAGCAGAATGGAATGACTCAAGTATTTCTGGGAAGAGGGCTTACAAAAAACTCCAAACAAAATGCAGGAAGAAGTGGCAAGATGGGGCATCTCCCTTCAAAGACCTTGGCTGCTGCTAGGAGTAGACAGGTGAGGTTTGTCTTGCATTCACAGAGCCATTTCGGTTGGAAAGGACCTCTGAGATCATCGAATACAGCCTTTGATTGATGAACTTCTCAACTAGATCATGGCATTAAATGGCATGTCCAGTCGTTTCTTGAACACTTTCAGGGATGGTGACGTCCCTGGGCAGCTCATTGCAATGCTTGAAAACCCCTTCAGTGGGGAAATTCCTCCCAATATCCAAGCTGAACGTCCCCTGGCGCAGCTGGACGCTAAGTTCTCTTGTCCTGTTGCTAGTTAGCTGGGAGAATAGACCAGCCCCCACCCCCACAACTTCCTTTCAGAGAATTGAAAAAAGTGGTAAGGTCTTTCCTGAGCGACTCCTCATGGGATCCGCACTTCACACCAGCTCCATTGCCCTTGTCTGGATACGCTCCAGCACATCAAATTCTGTATGGTAGTGAGGTGTCCAGAGCTGGACACACCACACGAGGTACCTGACCAGTGCCAAGCACATTCCCGGGGGACGGAGCTTTCCCACCNGCTACCGCACCTCAGCCCGTGAGCTACAGCCGCTGCCCGCTCTGGACCTGCCCGAAGTGAGGCGTTCCGAAGTTTGTTTTCGGGCCGGCAAAATGTTTGAAATTTAAGGAGTACCCATGAACCGCCCCCCTCAGCTGAAAGGTGGAGACTGCAGTCCGCGGGCGTTGCTGTGCGAGCCCGTCCCTTATCCCATATGATCGCGAGGAAGATGGCGGAAGTGGAGTCTCCGGGCCGGCCAGGGGAGCGGAGCGAGGAGGGGTCGGCGGAGCGCGGCCCCGGCGCGGCTTTTCACATGTTCGTGCTCATGGAGGACCTGCTGGAGAAGCTGAAACTGCTGAGCTACGAGGAGGAGGCGCTGCGGCGCCACAACATGCGGCCTCTCTCCAGGTGCTCCTGGCCCGCGCCTCCTCCGCGCCGTGGCGAGAGAACACTGGCGCGGCCACGGGCGGGGGGCGGCGGGAAGGGGTCCCTCCGGGCCGTCAGAGCCTAGCGAAGGAAGGCAGGGCCTGCATGGCAGGGTGCCTGGCTCAAGGGAAAAGCAGCCAGTTGCAAAGCTGCCCGTGTGAGCTGGAAGCTTTCAAAACGCGAGGCCCCGCAGAAGGCTGAGATGCGATAAGTAAATAGTCCCGTGACCTTCCCTGCCCCCGGCAGGTACTGGGTATCTGCATGCCAGCGTACCTGTGCAAAACATAATTCTACCGAAATACTACCTGTTGCGCAGAAAATAGCTCTGCCCAAATTCTAAGTTATTCAAAATAACTCTAAATATCTTGAATTCAGGATAGCTATTCCTCGGGTGTGTATATTTTTTGACCCTTTAACCCTTTACAAAGAGGGTCTCGGACGCATTTTTGGTAAGAGTGGGGTTTCCTATCCGTACATATTTGTTTCATGTGTAATATTTTTTATGTCTTTTTTTAGAAAATTATGCTGGGAGACAGGAAGCCTGGCAAACAAGACCATTGTGCTCCCAATATCTGCCTGCTCAAATAACTTTTAAACACATCTGTCAGTTTCAGCCAGGCTCCACTGCAGGGTGTCACAGAATTAAGCTTCTTATAAGGAACAATTTGGTAAGGGAGTCCAAGTTACTCCCTTTTTGGGAAGGAGGCTGAAGTATGAGCACAGTGGCTGTAAATCAGTTCTAGCCTGTGGTTGAATCACTGGAATGTTTGGAGCAGGGCAGCAAACCTTTGTGTACCTTAGTGAGTAGCTGTGTCAGTATAGGGAAGCATTTCCAGAAGTTCCCAGTATCCCATGTGCATGTAATTTATACTTTGGGGGGCGGTCTGGTTTTATGGACTGAATTCTTATTAGGACCACATATTTGAATTTGGTGTGATCCAAGTCAGATCCAGTTTTCATTGCTCTCCAAAGCACAGTAGGTAAGACAGGTGAAAGGATTACTTCAAAACATGCTCCTGATTTGAGCTGGATTTGCAGATGTAGGAATACCATCCTCTTGCATCTCTTGAGGAAAGTGTGAAAGAGAGGTGATTTGGGGAACTTGGTAGCCCAGTCTGGTGTTGACTTATAACTTACGCAAAGCTGGAAATAAGCAAGCTGGGTGTAGAAAACTTGGTCTGCTGCAGCTATGTGTGAAACTAGGCATCCTGAATTTACTTCAGATAGGTTGCTCATTGAGAAAACTGGGTGGCGAAAGCACTGCAGCCTGTGCTCATCTATAATGTTGCAAGAGCTCCAGAAGGTCACAATATGTACCGTTTGTCACCTTTTTCAACAGGCACTACTTTGCGCTGCCCACCAACCCCGGTGAGCAGTTCTTCATGTTCTGCACGCTCGCGGCTTGGCTGATCTGTAAGGCGGGACGTCCCTTCGAGCAGCCGCAGGAGTACGATGACCCCAATGCAGTGATTTCAAATGTGCTCTCAGAACTGCGGTCCTTTGTGAGTGTCACACGGCCTCTCTTCCCAAGCGTGTTGCAAACACCTGCATTCCCTTCAGAAATAACAGCAGTCACCCGCTGCTCTACTGCTGGGTCTGGTCCCAAGGACTGGACAGACTTTCCCTAGCTGTAAGTTTGTACTGTGTTACTTAGTTAATTGGAAGTTTACATAGGCTGTATCTACTTGCTAATTTTTTTAGCACTACAAAAATGGTCTTATAAGTGATTCTGGTTAGTTTTGTTCTCCAGTCTGTAAAATGGATTAAACCATTTTAAACTTTTACATTAAACTTTCGTAGTGCCACATATGTTGCTCATTTATAGTAGCGTAATTTTCAGAGATTTTATCTGGAAGGCTTACACAGTTTATGATCCTGCTCTTGCCAAAGTCAATGACATAATTTGTAGTGTAGGAGGTGGTTTAGAATAGTGTTCCTGGTTTTGTTTTTCTTTTTTTTTTTTTGTTAAGGAGTAGAAGGTTGTACAAACTGCCAGGAACTACTGAGATTTTTTTTTTTAATTTAAAAAAAAAACCTAAAAAACAAACCCCAAAGGTCAGGAGAATATATCAACTGACAAGAAGTATGGTCTTATGGAAGACTATACTCTGGTGCAGCTGTGAATGCTGTTAAGGGCACTGTTCTCTAAAGGACTTAAACTATAATAAACTACTATGTTTATTCTGCATGACAGCAATAAATTAAAATATTACTTATAAATAAAATCTGGAGCAAACAGGGCACTGTTGAAAAGTTGGTAGTTAAGTGTCAATACTTGAGTTTCTCTGTAGCTGTTCTCACTTGTGTGCTTGACCATCCAGATCCCTTGTGGCTTCTGCCTCTTCTGCTCCCTGGGAGTATGCTCTTACCATGTGCATAAAGATTTGTACACTGCCTCTGTTCCTTGGCTTCGTCTGCTTTTCCTTCTGTTGCCTCACTGGAGCTGCACAGGAGAAGAATGTAAATTGTCATTAATAAAATCTCATACATAAGGGACACTTTGGTTTTAGTGTCTTAAAAACTTATCTCCCTTCAAGGAAATTTGGGTTGTTAGACCATTAGTAAACAGCCTGTCTCTTTATTTTAGGGAAGGCCTGTGGATTTTCCTCCCTCAAAATTAAAGACAGGCTGCGGAGAGCAAGTGTGCTATGTTCTTGATTGTTTAGCTGAAGAAGCCTTGAAACACACTGGGTTTAGCTGGAAAAGGTACAGTACACTTCTAAATATCCTCCCTTATGCATTGTTTTCCAGCAAACAGATGTAGGTTGTAGTGGTAAAATAAAACATAGGAATGACTAAAAATGTTTTACTTGACATTTCATGGGATGGAAAATTCAACTAGGCTTGAAGCAGAGTGACCAATTAATTCCTAATGCAATTTCACACAAGTGGCCTGTTACCAGCAAGACTGAGTTTGGACCATTATAGACTTAGCTAATTAAGGTTTCACTGATGACTTTTTTTTTTGTTATTTCCCTACACATAACTCCTTGTTAATGTGATATTTGAGTTGAAGTATTTAATGTCCTTTTAGGTTCTGTCAATCAATAATAAATTCCTAGAGTTATGCACAGTATGATACTGTTACAAATAGACTAGAGTAATTTTATTTAATCTGAAGGAAATCTTAGGACATATTAGATGACAGATAATCTCAAGTATATGAAAATGTCTTTAAAAGAGTTCTTTATTTCATTCTTTTCCTCTGATGGGTTTTGAAATGGATATAGCAAAGTAATTTCTACCTTGGAAATATTTTACTGTTACTTCTCTTTAGTACACAAATTCCACTGTAGGCTGCAAATAAGCCTGTGGTGACTTGCACTTGAATTTTAAGGGCTTAGACCTATTGGCTTCCCCAATAGAGAAAAACCCCCAGATTTACTTCCTAGATGACTGTAGTGTGAGCGTACTGTACTGCCTTTATTTTTAAGACAGTCCAAGATGAACAAGACTTTCAAGGCTGAGTGTATATTTATTTAGGTTGTGAAACACTAATCACTGTCTAGGTATGTTCCATATCATCCATTTTTCTCGTGAAATGTTTTATTTGCACAGGTATTTACAATTTATTGTGTTTAAAAGCTCTGCTGTTCTTTGAATTAATTTCAGGCCAGCATACCCAACAGAAGAGCCAGAAGAAGAAGAAATAACAGAAGATGATGCAGAATTAACACTTAGTAAATTGGAAGAGGAGGTTGCAGTAGGTTTATTTGATTGGTTTTGATTATATTAGTATAGGTCAATTATGAGGAAATTTTTATTCACTGTTCATTTTGTTTGGCTTTGTTTAAGAAGTCTTTAAAATTAGGTGTTCAAGTTTTTTTTCCTGCAGCTCCATTCCTGCATTGTCAGATTCTCTGTAGAGTTTTTTGTTGCTTTTCAGGTAAGGTTAACTCTTCAAGACAGAGCGTATGTTCTTATGTGCAGTGGAATCTAACTATGCATTAAAAACACGGAGATTCAGAATTGTTTCTTTTTGACTGATAAATCTACTCTTGATGTTAAACTAAGGGGTTAAAATAGGAAAACAGCTGTCTGCTCTTTATCTTGTTAAGGTCTAAGCTGCTTAAATTGGGAAGTGGGGGTGAAACAGTTAACTAAAGCACAGCTGAAGAACCTCTGGGTTTTCTCTCAGGTATTGTCCTAGGCCATGATTTTCACAATTAATGTGTTCTGTTAGCTCTTTGGAATGTATGTGTGTTAATAAAACCACTGAGGTGTTATTCCTTTACCAGGTATTACATTACCAGGCAGTTTATACCAAAAGGATACTCACTTTTTAGAGCCCCTACTTGTTCTACGGGGATTAATTACATGCCAATGTAATTTTTTTTTTGACCAGTCCATTGTTGCTGCCAGTATATCGATATTAACTGTATCCATAATTGAATTTAGCAATATTTCCAGCAATTATATGCTAATGATGAGGTTCATTGATTGTTCTTTGGTTTGGATTCTTCTGAATAAAAATGATGAGGCTGACAGAGACAAGCCTAGTTCTGTAAATCAGGGATAGCCTGTATTAGGTGGCCAGCATAGGCAGTGAGGCTGGGTGTGCAAGGAAATCTGCAGTTTTGTTTCTCAGTTCTGATAACCAGTCTTCTTTTAAATGCTGCACAAATATGTATTGTCCATTTAGCAAAAGATAGTCTCAATCTAGTCTTAATTTCTTGCAAGGATTCAGGGGACTCAGGATCAGACATGCTGGAAGAAAATAGTGGTCCCTGTTAGTTAAAAACTGGGTAAAGTAGAGAAAAAAGAAATAAACTCCAAGGTTTTCACTGAGTCTTGAAGGATTTTACCCTAAGACCTGTGTTATTGCAGCTTTTGTGATTTGTGTAGAAAGGAGGTGGATGATAAAATTTCACTTTGGTGGAAAAGACAGTCAAGAGGGGGACATGGTGTATAAGGGTGAAGTGTCTGGGTGATAAAATGGCAGATGAAATACAGTATAGATAAATGAAGGTTAGTGCACAGAAAAAGCATCGTTACTTACGGGTGATGCGCTCTCAGCTGATCGCGGTCATGGAAGAGGGGAATTCTGAGACTATAACAAATTTATAGAGTACGTGAACAGCGCGTGTGGTCTCATGGGCAAGAAAAAATCAATTGCCTCAATTTCAGTTGTGTTATTCTGCACACTTAAGATGTGGCATCATTCTGTAACTCCAAATATGTAGTGCAAACAACATCTTGAAAACTGTGTTGAGGTCTGGTTGTGGTTTGGTTTTTGTTTTGATGGGGCTTTATTTTTAAGGTAGAGCTTTAAGAAATATATTAAAAAATACAATTACCATATAAGTATTGATAATGGGCCATTTGATGTCAGAGGCTTTAGGTTTAGTGTTTGGGTTTTGTTGGTTAGTTGGTTTATTTTTGTAATACTGTGGTGCTCTGAAGGAAATGAGAGGTAGCTTTGATCTTTCAGCTTGTCCCAGGTATTATGTCTCTTCATAAGCTCCATATCATAAATTGTCCATGTCTTGTTTTGTTCAGAAATATGGAACTTAATACTCCTTGGTTTGTGCTCCTGTGAAAAAAGTTTATGGAGAAAGATTGTGCAATACTTACTGAAGTCTTACTTTGAAACTTCTCTTAAGGAAGAAGAGTCAGACAATGAAGAAAATTATATTGACTTGAATGTTTTAAAGGCACAAACGTACAAATCAGTAAGTTGTTACCCGTTAGTCCTCTCATGAGAGATTTTTACATCTCTAGCAGCAATTTTGTCTATTGGATTTAAGTCTAAAAATCCTTGTTTGGTCTTTACTTCAAAAACACCCCATCTGAAATTAATCAGATATTATATATTAATATTATTTTGAAAGAACAATGTGAAGCCATTTTCTAAACTGATATCACTGAAGGGCTGCTGGGAACATTTGCAAGAATTTTTTTGCAGAGACTTCTAGAGAAACATGGTATTAGTTTCATGAATATATTTTAATCCCACATACATAGACCATTTCTGAAATGTATTATAATTCCTTAATATATACATTTAATTGTCCTCAGTTTTAAGTATGTGAGAAGATATACTTACTTTAATTCCAAATCTTTATGAATTCAAAGAAAGCCATTAAAGAAATCTGTTTCATCTGTAGTCTAGATCATTCTAGATATAAATATTTTTCTAATATTAACACTGCAAGCCATTATAGTGATTTCTAACAGTTCTCACTGTGCATAACAGTGATATTTTGTGTATAAACTTTGTGATTTTTCCACAGAACATGAATGACACTGCAAAGCAAGAAGAGATTTTACAGTCCACAACAGATGCAGCAGAGTGGAATCTGGAAGTGGAACGTGTGCTTCCACAGCTGAAAGTCACAGTCAGGACTGACAATAAGGTATGGAAGAATGGATTTGCCTGTGTACACGCAGTGATTAAAATGGGATCTCAGTCGATGCTGTTTACTTTTTGTTTGTAATTGTTGTCTTTTGTCATGCAAAGACCTGTGAGTAATGGGCTCTCCAGTGCTAACTTGTCTGAACCTTTGTCAGTTACTTTGACCCTGGAAGGAATAATTTTCAGTAAGGTGTTTTTTCAATAATATTTTTTTTTCTGTTGCTTACAAAGCACCTTATTTCTATATATTTATTCAGTGGGGATTTTTTTCAGTCGTCTGACATTTCCAATGTATTCACACGTCTAAAAAATTATATCCTCAGTTTAACAAGTATTAAAACATCTTCTTGGAGGACAGCTGATGATCTTACCTTTCAACTCTTCATTGTTCAACCACATGAAAGGCTGATTGTATGGAATTCCTCTTGGTGAACTTTGCATGACAATCAAGTAGGTCTGTACCCCAGTCTAGTCATCCTGAACTCTCCTTATGTTTAGTGAAAAGAAGTGAGCACTTTTCCAACTGCTTTTGCTCACCATATCCTGGTAACTGTCTCAGGGTGAAATTCATCATGTCTTAGAACTGTATTTCTCTTCATAGTCTATTTCAAGGAGTCTAGAATGAGCAGCTTAGAAGTAGGCATCTGTTTTTGGCAAGTCCAAACCTAGGCTCTACTCCTGGCATTACCATAAGCATTCTTTCCAGGAGCTTGTGTAGCACACACAGATCAGAGCAGTATTGAAATTGTTCATTTGCAGTGACTCGGGGTGTTGGAGCAATCTGCAGCACTGATATAGCAATACAATACATATACATCAATACAATGAAAGATAATTATCTTGCCAAAAATAGGGGAAACCTTCAACTGTCTGCTGAGCTGCTTGCCTGTCTTATACCATATTGCATTTTTCTGTGTGAAGAATTGCCTGGCTTGAACCACTCTGCTGTGATCCTCAGCAAGCCCATCTGTTGCAGAGAACATGATGCTTGAGTCTCACAGTGAGGAATTAAAACTTAATAAAGACATAGATGAAAAATTAAAGCCACTGGAGAATCTGAGGTTTACTAGCTTCCAGCTTAATGCACCATCTCTTGGCCTTAAGGAATATGTCAAAATGAACAAAAAAAGAGGATTCTTCTTCTTCTAGCTTCTTTCAGAAATCATTGGAGAGAAATGTTTGGCCTTTTTCCATTGTACCACAAAACATCATTCTGTTTCCTAAGCTGTGCATGTAAACCTAGTACCAGGAGAGTATTAATGGTTTAATCAATGGCACTAGAAACTAAAATTTACTGTAAAGTCCTGGGCAGAGGTGGGGGTGGGTTGTGTGCCTGCTGTTTTTATTTAAACTCCAAAGTTTGGCAAATTGTGAACAATTGTCACCAGACCAACAAGAGATCATGAGTCTCCTGCAAACCTGAAACACAACATTAGCACATTTTCTCTAGTGGCTCATTACCTGGTGTGCAGGGCCAATTCACAGCATCTTTTGTCAGCCCCCACCCCTGAGTCTATGTATGCTTCCCAATGGTCTTGAAGCTGGAAATAATTTTTCCCCTTCTAATTGTATCCTGTTACCAAAAGCAAGTTTTGGTATTTTTGCCTCTTTTTCTTTCCATTCTTCTCCTGGTAACAGTAGGACTGAAATAGAAAGGAAAGAACAGATAGTCCAGAACTGGTAGGTGTTGGGCATCAAAAGCACTCATTTTGTCTAAGAATAAGCTGAACTAGTGCAGCTACAATCAATATTTTTAGTATTTGTGCCTGGAGTAGTTTCTAGCAGAAATAGTTCCATGAAGATCAGACTCTAAAAAGCGTAGCTACTATGGTGTCAGTGAGGATGTCAGTGTTTGTTTATGGATCTAAGTGTCACATGTGACATTTAGGAGATTCATAAATTGTGTCACATTGAGCCAGTGCCCCTGGCTATGAACGTGGCAGTGGCAGGATGATACATGGCAATAGTATAAAAGAGAACTGACCCTGCTTTGCACACCCGCCATTGTTTAGTAACCAGAGAAAGATAAAAGTTGTACTTACTTGTGTTTTCATTTGTGATGTCTTTTTTAGGATTGGAGGATTCATGTAGATCAAATGCATCAGCATAAGGATGGAATTGATTCTTCTTTGAAAGAAGCTAGGGTATGTCTTGTATGTACAGAATATTTTACTAATGTGTCAGCATTTTTATTTCCTCTTTTATTTGATATGCATTAAGAACTAAATTGATCTCTTTTTTTCTTCATTTTATTTGTGCTATTGCTGTAAAATTAAAAAGGGAAAGATATGACAATGATCATTAAGGACAGTGCTAGTGGCAAAATACCTTGTGGGAAAGAGTATGTGTGAGGACTAACAGGGCTATCAGGGTCCAGTAATGAATGCATTACCATAAGTACATCCTGACTACAGAGGACAAAATAGAATAATACAATCTGAAGATGCTGTTAAAAAAACCCAAATATTCTCAAATGCTGTTGCTAGAGTAACTTACTGACACTGACATTTGTAATTAATTGAGGAGGGGAGACTGATGAAGCAGTAAAGACTGAAATACGTGTTTTGGAGGTGGGCAAACCAGAACACATCGGGAATAATTTTTTGTTGGCTAAACACAGTATTTCTGTACTATTTTTCTCTGTCTGTAGGCTTCTATAGCCTTTCTTAACTACAGCACCATTTTGATACTCTTTGTATACTGTCTGTATACTGTCAACCCACAGAATGTGATTTTCTAGGGTTACCTTGACAAACTCCATAATGAAATCAGCAGAACACTGGAAAAGATCAATAGCAGGGAAAAGTACATCAACAATCAGTTGGAGCACTTGGTTCAAGAATACCGTTCAGCACAAGCCTTGCTGAGTGAGGTATTGCTGATCTTTTGTTGTTGCCTTCTCCAGTATTAACTTGCTGTTAAGTGAGAGTGGAGGCAAAGATGACATGGAGTGAGCTATCTATGAATTCTGCTGTTGCATATAAAGCAGGGGAAATGTTGATGCCTGTCAAATTATATTCTTCCTAAGTTAAACTAGCAATTTTTATTCAACTGTTCTGCAGGGGAAAATAGATGGTTTTGCCTGAGTATTATGTATAGCTGTTGCCAGTCTTGAGCAGCTAGTAAATTGCTAGTTCTGCTTTCCCTGTGAAGTTCACACATCTGTCAGGAGTGGAAAAACTACAGTCTCAGTCCAACATTCATCCCTTAGATTGTGTACTGGTGCTAACATGCACAAAGCACTCTGATTACTTCTTTGCTTCATTTAGTTTTTATGCCAGTAGAGTGCTGTCTGAGAAGCTTTTTGATCCCCTGTTTAGGAGGTTGTTATAGTCTGCCTTTTGGCAAGCCCTCCTGGTTGTGGCCATGCTGACAATAATGCTAACAGAATTTGACCTCTGCACCTTCTGTTTGCCTTGTTGTTAAGGTATGTTTGAGATAGTAATTTACTGTAGATTAAGTATTACTTTGGATTTCAGTATTCAATCCTTTCTGCATTATGGCAGATTTTCTTCATGTTTATTTCCTCATGTAAATGATTAGAAAGCATAGTTCTTATCAAGTGTGTATTTGGACTGTTTACAGCTTTACATTTTTGAATGATAGTCATTGCAGGGGCTGATGTTTCAAGCCTGTCCTCATTTTTGTAAACCTTCCTGGGGCTTTGTGGGAGACTTTCTGGAATTGAAACATATGAGAACAAGTACTGATATTTTCTCTGAGCTATCTGCATACATCTCTTCAACTCTGTCATTACAGCCAAGACATGTTTCTTTCCAGGCTAAAGAGAAGTACCAGGAGGGAAGTGGAGGAGTAACTGAAAGGATTAGAGTGCTTTCTGAGGTAAAACACATCTTATTTTAAAACAGTCTTCAGAGAGTTGGCATTTAGTGGTTGCAGTTCAATGAAACCAGTTCTTCCTGATTTGTTCTCATGTTAAAGATTATTCTTTGTTTGGGGGAGGTTGGCTGCCATTGATTTTTGACTCATGAAATGTGAGCTCAGTCTGTAAATGAAGGTAAATGTTCTGTATTTTATAACCTGTGTCCTAGAATTATGGGGGATTAATAAATAATGCCCATAAATTCTTTGGAAGAAGAAAAGCTTGACTCTTATTTTTAGTTAAAATTAACAGTTTAAAATGTTTATCATCCAGGCAATTAAAAGCAATATTTTACTAAATAGTAATTTTTTCCATACATCAAATTATCTTATTACCTAAATCTGGTTTTCTGTTGTAGATTTTCTTTTTTCCTTTATATTGGTGCTCTGACAAATTTAAATAAGCATCTCCCGTCTCCTAACTGCCTCACCATGTTGAGTGTTTCATGGCATTTCATTTAGAATTACAGCCCAGTTTCCAAATACTTCAACTCTTTATCCAATTCACAAATTTTTTAAATTACTCTGTTTGGGTTTTGGAAACCAACTTTACTTATTAGACAATAAAGTCTCAGGAATAGTTGCATAAAATAGGTCATACAATAAGAATGTGTTAGAAATTGCACAAAAAGTTTGAGATATTTTAGAACAGATAGAATAGTTGAATTGGATGGGACCTACACCAAGTGCAGCTGCAGTAGGTAATACAGCAGTTTAATGTGAGTTTTCTAGCAAAGGTTTCTGAGTGTGTGAATTCTGCAGAATTACAGCTGCTTTCTATTTCACTCTCAAGGAAGGTTGAAAAAGTATTTTGTGATGACTTCAGATTTACAGTGTGTGCTTTGGGAGCTGACTGACTGATAAGTAGTGGTGAATCTGTTACTAGCTGGCATCCTTCAAGCTACACAGGCGCAGTTGCGCGTGTCTGAGGTAAACCAGACGTAGTGGATGTTAGCACTGATCTGTTTCCAGGCATGCAGGCAGACCTCAGCCCACCTGGCAATACCATTACCACTGCAGGTATGCAGTAACAATGCAGCAATTATTCCTTTTTGTTGCTGAAAAGGCTTATTGAAGCCTTAATGAAGGGCTATTTTCACATTATCAACAAGAATACTGTATTATTACATTGGCTGTACTTTAGAATCATGTATTTGCTTTTTTTCATTGTCTGCAAAGGCAAATTGGTTGCTAGACAGTGCTGAAATGCACTTTTGTTCTTCATACATGGATTTTACATACCTGTACCTGTGCCAGTGCCAGCAGGCTGGACTTCTTTTGCTGCAGTGCTGTTTCTCAGGTTTCCAGTGTAACATGCCGAAGTCCTGATGCTTCCAGAAGGGCAGCAGGCATAGTTATTTGATGAATCTTGATCTGTAGGGATATTGGTTCCTTTGTTCTTCCATCCAGTGTCACACTGAAACACTTATACTGTTGTTTTTATTGGGTTTGCACAGATTTTCAGTAACACCATGGTGTTTGGTCAAATTGTTACCCTTTTTCTGTAATTTTTTACAGCATCGGTTAAATTAAAAATTTCTGAATGTTTGAAAAATCGTTCCTCTTTATATAACAAGTAAGATGGATTAGTCAATTATTATTGATAAAAGCAGTTATTTAGCAGAGACTTTTTTGTAATTTGATATTCATCTGGTTTAATTAAGAAAAAATCTATTTTAAGATTACAGAAGCATTAGAGAAAGTAAAGCAGGAAACAGAAGAGAAGGGAAGCAGTATGACTGATGGTGGTAAGTACATTTTTGCTTCAGACAACACACCCTTTTTCTTGGTGATAGTTTCATGATATGTACTTCATTAAGAATAAGAGCAATTACAAGGAGCAAGATGATGCAGCAGCATCATATTAGTGGGAAGGGAGGGATTAGAAACAAAATGTAAGGCACAAAACATTTTAATAGCTTTTCACAGGTAAGATTTTCACAGCCTGCTGAAGGTATCTTCAGTTCTCTACCAAACCTCAAGTCAGATGGGGGGATAAGGCTTTCAGCTAAGCAAAACACGTAATTGAAAAACCTGTCTTAATGTTGATGCACATTTTTATGAAGCTCTTAGATGTCAAGAAGACAGCAAAATTGTCATTGCATACTTCTGTCTTTAAAGTGTTTTGCATATTAAAAATGATGTATCAGTACAATAATGTCTGTGGAGTAGAACACCCTTTTGTTCAACTTTTCAATTTTAAAGAGTGAATTACAGCAAACAGTGCTTTTGTGTGAGGTGGCTGACAGAGTTGTACTGTTTATTTTTTTTTGGACAGCTCCTCTAGTGAAGATTAAACAGGCCTTAACAAAATTGAGGCAAGAAACCATTCAGATGGACATACAGATTGGTGTGATGGAACACACATTGCTCCAGTCAAAGCTGAAAGAGAAATCCAATATGACTAGGGATATGCATGCAACAGTGATTCCAGAAGCCACAGTAGGTGCCTATTAAAATTGGTTGGACCTGACTTGGTTTGCCCAAAATGCAGTTTTCTACCATTTGCTTTTTTGTGAGGTTTCATCTATGTTGGGGTAGGATGTTCTTTTTTCCTGTTCCTTTTGAACAAGATGCTTGTTAAAAGATGCACTTGTTTAAGAAGTAACGTGCATGTTTTAGACTCAAGAGGGAGCCATGTTTAGTTTTGTGCTGTAAAGATTTACTGCATATCACTTCCAAATATACTAATAAATTCTTGTTAGTGAAGATGTCTCTATTTCTTTGGAGAATGTTATGTAGTGTCAAAGTTTATAGAATGATGCTGACAACCTGTAATCTTGATACTCTGCAGTGCTGAAAGGAAATTGCTTGCAAAGGACTTGAAAGGAAGGTAAAATGTCTGTCGTTGCCACATATGTTTAGATAAAGTATTTAATTGATGATACTGAAATAATACAGCATTACCCTTTCTAACAGGCTGGGTCTAAACTGACATCAGCTGCAAGACTCCTCTAAGAGCAGCAACAATAAAAAAATCTATACAAAACCAAAGAAAGTGAAAAGTATTGTTTGGAAATTACTCTTGGCTTTCTAATTCTTTTCCATGTGCCGTCACTGTTTCAGAATCACTTTATATTAGCATTGGGTTGAATTCTGCTTTCATTTATAGTATTTAGAAGAGCTCTGTGGACATAATTTGGATTATTCTTGTTTTCTGTTCTTGTGTCAGAACACCCATTTTTTATTTCTGTGAAGGAAAAATGTTTCCAAATCCAGTTGAGTAATACAGAATGAGAAGAAAAATGTAGGAGGAAGGGGTTGGGAATGTAATGGCAACAGGGAGCTTGCTTTGTCTTAGTAAATGTGTAGGTAGGGAGTGATTCTAGATGTTAGTGTTAATGAAGGAGTATGGAGCAAAGAAATAACCTTATTAAAGTACATCCTTTTGGTTCTGGTCGTTCATGAGTCACGAACGATATTAGTACAATTCCAGTGGCATTCAAATCCTCGCCTGACTTCTGCAGGCTATTCCATTCATCTGACAAATAATTTCTCTCACTCAAAGGTGAGCAGTATTTTGCAGAATCAGTGGACCAGTTCTGTGTCTGAAAGTCAAGATACTTGACACAGCCAGTACTATGAGCCCATATAAGTTTGTTGTGCTTCAGTATTTCATTTGCCAAAAAGAAAAATCCCTAAACCTATTGGATTTTAATAAGTGAAAAGCTATCTGTAAATGTCGACTATTACAATTCACCTGTGCAAGCCACTGCTGAAAATCTCTATGAATCACACTGGAAATTGGTTTCCAGCTCCTTTTGCTGCCTACCTATATCCTCCCACATTCAGCTGAAATTAGAAAAGTTATTATTCATGTTCCCTTTGTTAGGTGCTGTTGCTACTGCATATTTACTTTAACAGTGGCTTTGCTTAAACTTAAGATAAAACAACTCCCTTTTGCATTGCCTGCAAAGCAGCTCACTGTCGCTTTTGGATTGCAATGTTGTGTTGTATAAATGCTGTTTATGTAAATGCTTTCCTCAAAAAGCTTCTCCTTCATGCTAATATAATAAACATGATTAATCAAAAACCTTTCCTTATGAGCTGAGCCTCTTATTCTATTAGAAGTGAATCTGTTAAGACAAGCATGGCCAAAAACCCTCTAATGTGACAAAAATCTCCAGAAGAAAAGCCTCCTTTGTGCCAAAGTAATTCTAAAATAGTGTGCTAATTATCTGGAATTGATCTACATTATTTTTAATGGTACTGTCTGAAACTGCCTTCATTTAAGTAGAACACTTCTGCTGTTATCTCAGGAGTGATACACAGCCTTTAATTGTCATCTGGCAAAGAGTGGCATTTGCCCCTTGAGACAGTAAAAGCACTTGACCCTGCTTTGAAAGCAGCCTTACTGATCCGGCAAGTGGCAGAGGACAGCAGTGAGGCCTGTCACAAGCAGCCTGGAAGGCCCTTCTAGAGTAGCAAAGATCTGTGTAATTACACAGTCCACTGCTGAATCAGTGCAGGAAGCAGAAGCTACATTAAAATTAAATCACTTGGTTCGCATTACTTCCTGCACTGCTCGTTAGCTAATGCAGTGTCAGAACGGAAAACCAACAAAACAAAGATGTCCCTAACTTAGTAGGATGCACATAAACCTGTTCTATAGAAGAGTCTCTCTTCATCTGGAGAGGATTTAGGAAAGAAGCACTATTTGCAGGATTTAACTTTAGAATACAGCTGTCCTCTTCAAAGGTCTCTTAACACTTTCAGTTCTCTAGAACATCAGCATGGAGACAAAGTGTCATTTTCAGATTTTACCTAGAAGCCAAGGAGAAGCTGGCTGTAGACATGCCCAGAAATTGTGCAGAAAGAGAAGGAAGGAGCTTAATTTGCTCACTTTGATTAGAGAAGCCATGGGTTTTGTCCTTGCCATGAGGACTGCAATAGTTCAGTTTTGTATGCGGCCCTGGTATGAGCTGACACTTGGCTCTTGGAAACATGTTGTTGAGGAAGGCTCATCTGTCACTGCTCACTGTCTTGCATGTACTCCTCAAAGTTCCAGAAAAGGAACACTTGCAGCATGTTACTTCTTAGGGTTTCTTCAGCTCTGCAATCTCTGAAACCTCATAACATGACCCAATGTCTTATTTCCCTGTCTTTTGTCTAGGCTAGGATGTAAGTGCCCTGCTGGGAACTGGAAACAGCCTTACTGCTAGGTACTCTTAGAGGTGCTGTTTATAGGCCATTTAGGATATCTGAGAGTGATTACATGCATTACCTTTTTACTTTAATAAATACAATACCCCACTCCCCGTTCTCTTCTAATGTCAGCAGATAGCATGAATTGCTGTGCTGATAAAAAGCACAAAGGGCTGGTTTTTCACCTTTTAATCCATTTCTCTCACAGAGAACCTTCTATAGTCACCTTCTGGTGACTTAACACTGAAATCACAAAAGTTTAAAAGTGGCTTTCAAGCTTAGGCTGAGAATTCATTGTTTCAACACTGAGTCAGGTTAATCATTTGAACTTGCATTGCTGCTTGCTGTGCGGGAAGCTGAATGAGGTCACATGAGTCTGAGAAACCACTGTTATAAACAACTCCCAGATCTGGTCAAAATATTCTCACTCCTGTCTGCTGATGGCGTTAAAGGCCTTCCCCTCTTCACCCATTCAAAAGAGGAAATTCAGGGAACATTTTCTCTTGAAAAGGAAAACCTTTATGTCCACCTACTATTAAACTTTACCACTTTTTTTTTGGAGTACAGCTCTACTGTGCACTACGACATACAAAAAAATTACTGTATTGCAAATCGTAAGTTACAGTAAGAGCAAGTCAGTCATCTGTGCGTGACCTATAAAAAAAACTAAGCATAAATGAAGAGCCTGTGTATGAACATTTCCAGCTTCTGTGCTGTTTGAATTTCGCATCCAAATTTTGCATCCTGGGCTTCTCTCCAAGTTTGACAAATGTTAATTAGAAAAAGAAGGAGTTGGTTGATGCTGTGCTGCCACGCTGGCCGCGTGCCCGCGCGGGGATGTCAGTGCTGCAGTGTACCACCACAAGGCAGCTGCACGTGCATGCGCACAGGCCTGCGCGCACGCCGGCCTCTCCCGGGGCTGGAACCAGCAGCAGAACAACGTGCCTGTGGAAACCCTGGCCTATTTCCTGCAGACTCACTGCTTTCCCTTTGCTTGTGGATGGATTCATGTTTTAGGAAATGGTTGGCTGATACCTGGGAAAGGAGTGAAATAAAGCTCAGGAAAAGTTAATCAGTACCTGCGAGGTTAAAGTAAACAGAGGGTATAAGCACTGGCTTTTCTGCATGAATACTGCTCATAGGTAGGGACTTTCCACAGAAGGCTTGGAGATAGCAACGGTTATTTTCATCTGCCATTTCCTCCTTTCCATGTATTTTTTCATTCAGCAAATGCCATTACCAGGGCTTTCTCATGTATTAGCTATTGCTCCAGGGCTTGGTGTTGCTGGAAATGTCTGTCTTTCAACCTCCTAGTTAACAGCCCTACCATTTCACAATTATTCCCACGCAACACTGGAATGAGCAGGGTTGAGAGCTTTTTATTGAAAGTAAGTAACGATTTGAATAATGCTAGTCTTCCACTTACTCTGTTCTTTTTCATTCCCGGTCTTAGTAGTTAGGATCGGCTGTAGTTCAGTACTCCATCCCAGAAGTAGCTGAGATGCTCACATGCATCCTGTTGTAAAAATCAACAAAGGTGAATATTTTAAGGTCAGAAGGACAGAATAATTATTTCTAATATTATTGCTCTTGATAATGCACTAATTGCTGTTGTTCATTCAAAAATATTTTCCTTTTTCTATTGTTTTGAAAGGATGACTACTTCAAATGACACCTTAGTGTTGTTCAACAGTAACACAAAGAATTAAACTGTGGAGTGTAGGCATCCCCTAGACAAAAAGTTTCCCATCCCTCCTCTAGTTTTAGGGCAGAAGTTTCCTGTTGTATCTTGGTAGGGGGGCTCTTGTAAGGTGTTAGAGAGTTCTCCCTGTCCTTCAGCATGGCTTGTCCATGAGCATTTTGCCTCCTTTCAAAGAATCCATTTGGGAAAGAATACAAGCCAGTAGCCAGACCAAAAGGGACAGGCTGTTTGTGAAATTTTCCTGGAAACTAGTGCCAGAAAAATGGTGCAGAAGGTCTCAAAAGGTTTGACAGCATCTGTTGAACATTGTTTCCTTTGTTACAGGAGGTGCTCAAGTTCCTGGTATGATGTCAGGAAGGATTTCTGCAGAGTTTATCAAATGCTGTCTAACAACAGTAAAAACAATTAAAATGGTGATCTTAAAAGTGTCACTCATTAATTTTGTACTAATTTGTCCAGCAGCCATTTCATTACAGCCTTCTGTAGAGTGCCTGTAAACTCAAGTAAAACATTTGTGAAGATTTTCATCATCTTCATCATATAATACTGACAGTGAAGAATAAAAAATACTGTTCTGAGAAGACTTTTCCTGGGACAGAAGAGTATAATCTAGGTGTGGCAAGGCATGTCAGGTTTGGAGGGTTTTTTCTATAAGTAGTCCAGTATGCTGACTTTTGTTTGAATAAGGACATACTTGTTAGTATGTTTGGGTTTGTCAGAACTCTTACTGAAAAAAGGAATTGCAGGTGACTCTGTTAGAGAAGACAAACAACTGAAAGCCAGTTCATTTTTCTCTCAGTTGTCAAGAGGATTGATACACAGGTAACAAATCCATATGGATAGCATAAAAGAGCTTCCTTTAAAAAGCTCTTCCATTCTATCTTGGCTTAAATGTACAAAACATGCCTTTGCTTAGTTATGTTCCATTTGTTGCTTCTAGTTAATCTTCATCTCTCTGAAGTGCACAGTGCTCCTCTGTGATTATGTTTCCCTCCAAATAATTGGAAGTTTGACAACATGACCTGAATATAACAGATGTGGTCAGTCCATCTGAGCATCTGCTAAGCTGGGTGGAGCTGACTTGGTGTGTGTCTCTGTAGAGAGCCACCTGTGAGCAGCCACTGCTGGCACCAGTCCAGTGTGAGTGTCAGGAGATGAGAAGCAGGAAGCTGGTCCCACTTCCTGTCAGAGAAACTGCAGCTTCTACAGTGCTTGTTTCCTGTAGGAGACTGCAGAAGGTTGAACAGACAGCCTAGTACAGCTACATACAGAGGGAAGGTGAACACCATGGTTCTTGTTACCCTTCTGCTAAAAGCAGTTAATAAGTGTCCCACTGATTGCTCTAATCAGGGGGAGGAGGAAGTGATGAAGAAGCCAACTTTTGTGCCTAGAATGAGTCAACCAAACAGCAGAAAATAAAACACAGAACCTGCTCACAAATTCAAGTACTCTTCTTGAATTGATCTCTTGACTAGTTTTTGGGGTCAGGCTAAACGTTCTGAGTAAGGATGGGCTTTCCTACCTCACCTGTGTTTTTTCAGATCTTCACCACCTCTCTTTTATGTATGCAATAACCTTTATGCCTGAAGCCTCAGAATTTAGGCTGAATCGTTTATCTCTGTCTGGTGAACAGACATTTTTATGTTGCACCTTTCAAAACCACCTGCTTCTGGAAAAAAACTTCTTTTTATCTGCACCACAAAGAGTTGTATTGATACCCAGAGTTTCAAAGCAGTTTAACTTGACCTTTACCAGCATAAGTTTTGGCTAGGAGGAGCAAAGCTTTCATTTGTGAAAAACAGTTCAGTGGTGGAAGAAAAGAAGAAATGGAAGAAGATATGGCCAGACAATGTATCTTGTATAAAGCTGTAGTACATCCTGAAGGACTCAGATTTTTATCCTGTGCCAACATATTGTCTTTCTAAACACCCAGATTTGCCATTTCTGATTTCACCAGAGTGACCCCAACATAAAGCTTGAAGAATATAGCAATGAGCAAGACCCATGGCATACAGAAAGATCTTTCAGTGCTCAACAGTAACTAAGTCTGCATCTGAGATGAAGCATATAATTTATTTTTTAGAGACTCAGAATACAAAATACCAGTTTATCAGTGTGAGGGACCTGCTGACAAGCAGCAGATAAAGCTTTACTGTGATGCAGAAAATGCAGTAACAGTAAAGGGTTATTAAGTCTTTTTATGACAATCCATCCTATATTTCATCCAGAAAATGCTGATAGCCCTTTTCACCCTGTCTTAAGTGTGCCAGCTCTTTTATACAGATCCCAATCTTTAAACCATGCTTTGGCAAATGTATCCTTTGTGGTACTTGTGTGCTCGATTATGCTTTACTCAGTGCTGTGATTGTTTACAACACACCACAGTCTTCCACTTCGTGAAGACACATTTAGTACAGACAATGGTGCCAGTGCTGATCTGTTCTTATTGGCCGTTTCAAAACAAAAGCGAGACAAAAAGGCATCTGTTTCAGTGGCTGGTCAGGTTAGTACTGGAAGTCTCTTCTTGGTGCTTTTCACCCTATGTTGGAATACAGCTGCCAGTGCTCAGGAGCCCCTTTCACTCAGGGCCACCTCCTTGGAAGAGCTGCTGTGGACTCAGGCTAATTCTAGCACTGACTTGCCTTTCACAAGCTGTTCAGGCAATCTTCACACTGAGTCATTAGAGCCCTACAAATGGTATACAGTTAAAACATGCAAGAGTGTCAAAATGAGTCATATTTTTCAAGTGACATTTGCTATTTTGAGTGACTGTTTTGCATTACACTTACCAGGACATGCAGGAAACAACAGTGTTTAAGCTTTCCTGCTGCTTGTGGTTCCTAGCATGTGACCAGCCAGGGCGGGTATATCACTGAGCCACACCTTGCTCTTCCCAGAAATCATACTCCCAAGCATACATGTCGCCTTATCAGAAGGAAGTTACTCTGAACTTCTGCAAAAAGTTGTTTCAGGCAAAGAAGGGTGTTGCTTTCAGTGGCCAGCCTAACTTGCAGACCGTACACCCTCTGCCTTGGAGAGAGCTGAAAATGGAAGAGAGACTCTACAGGTATCCGCAACAGTACCAGCATGCAGAGGGAAGAAAGGCAAAGTTAAGGACGTGGTAGTAGTGACCATTCCCATGGATTACAGTCTTGGAAGACAAAAGCTGGGGAACACAAAGAAACAACTGGACATGCCCATGCAGAGAAACAGTTCCAAAAAGGGAATGGTAAGGCTGCAACATGGGAAAAGTCATCAGTAGGTGGAGGAGCATGTTTTTGTCATGCAGAGGGGCAGAAGAGATTTCTGCATTTGCAGAGAAAGGCCAGCAAGGAAGAAAATAGCACTGGAATGAGCATATTTGCTATGAGACTGAAAAGTGAGAGAAAAGCACACAATAAGAAAAAGGTGCAGCTTATTGAAAGAGGTAAAAAAGAGGTATTGAGGGTGAGGTGGACAGACTGATAAGAAATGGAGGTTTCTCTGCAGCCTTAAAGTAAGCTAACACAAGTTACAGGACATTCCCACCAGCCTGTGCACACACACAAACACTCCAAACAAACAAACAAACCTGTTTACCACAGCTACCTTTGTTGTCCAAAAGCCACAAAAATAAATGAAATAAGGAGAGGGGAAAAAACCGGGGAGTTAAAAGGTTAGGTGAGGACAAGAGTCTAAGCCACTAAAGAAACAGATACACAAGCAAAGGAAGGAAGAAGAGGAAGGGGGGAGGAGGAGGAAGACAGAAACCAGTGAGCTGAGTATGCGGTAATAGTGCTTGCTGGTTTCCACATAAACCTCCTTTGTTAGCAGCTCTTCCAGTTCTGGTCTGAATAGCTGGAGCAGTTCCCACTGTGCAGGGAGATACTGCAGCCACAATGAAACAGTTAAACGCTGTGTCAACTCTTGCAGTAGTACAAGCAAGGCCCTACCCGTAACAGCTACAAGTCTTGTTTGGCTACAGCCTTGAAGAGAAGGGGGAAAAATTCTTAAAGTAACCCTTTCCAGGGCACTGTTTTCTCTCCTGCTTTTTTTTTTTTTTTTTTTCTTTCCCTATGGAGATGAGCTGCATTTAACTGCTGCTAATTGGTAAATAAACAGGATTTAATTATTTAATGTTGAATGTTTGGTATAATTTTTACAAGTAATAGGGAAATTTCAAACAAAACTAAAGCTGTTTTACAGTTCTTCTCAGTTGACCAGTGGTACTGCCAGTGGAGTTCCTGTTGAACACTTCCCTTTTTTTTCTTGTTTGCAAATTCAAATTTCGTATCAGAGGGAGAACCCACAATTATCATTTCAGGCAGGTTTAAAGACAGTTATAGTTAAATAAAACTTAGTTGAAAAAAGCATCTGTTGGAGACCTGCTCCTTGAGTAGAGCCAAAAGCTAAATTTAAAGTTGCTTCATGTAACTCAGAAAATTAATTTCTTCCTTGTTACTTCTTTGTCCCTACTCCAAACTGAAGACTTGTGATGACAAGTTGGTCGAAAATACTGATGTGTAACTAAATTGAGGTGGAAAAATGTCCACATGAGGAGGTTAAAATGCTGCACAAACCAGTAGCAGAGTTCCAGCTAAGGTTCAGCTGGAGTGCTGCCTGTCCTTGGCATCCTGCCCCAGAGCCACAGGCCAGCCATATGTCTGCATGCCCTGGGCCTGGGCCAGTCTGCCTGGGAAGACTACTGGCCCCACAGGGATCCACCAAGTTGGAGATGGCAGTGCCTTGTGGTCTGCCTGCACTGGCTCTGAAAGCCTCAGCAGCCCCAGCTCTTTAGAGATGCTCGGCTGTACAGGCAGCGTTCAGATTGGTAAGAATAGGTTAGAAACTGTTATACTGTTGATTAGTAATATTGTTCGATAATTGTTATATTGGTAATGTATGTACTGTTAAAAAGCTTTGTTATTGTATTAAAAATGTAATTGCAGGTTTGGGGGAAGGGCGAGTGAGCTTGCCCTGAATAGCCTGGGTGGAGTGCATACCCCTGGGCAGATGAAACCGTCTGCTCGCCTTTGAATAGCCTGGGCTAACGAGCCTGCCTGAATACCCTGGATGGAGAGCACCTGGGGGAAGGGCGACCATGCCTGCCCGAGTAGAAGTCACCCCCTGGGCTGGCACTGCCCGCCCCCCTGAATAGCCTGGGTGGACCCCCAGGAAGGGCGGGCCTGCCAGACTGAATAGAACTTTTTAAAGAGCCAATCAGCATCTCACCTTTCATGCAAATAAAGCATCCAAAAAGTGACCAACCAAAATGTACAAAAAACTGTATAAAAAGAGGGCCCAAGTGAGCCCACACCGTGCCGCTCCAGAAGGAACATCCTGCCGAAGAAGAGGACCCAGCGTTGGCTCCGCAGCACCCCGACGCTGAGCTGGACTGCTCCTGCTCTGCACCCGCGACCCCGCTCTGCTACCCAATAAATAAAAGCTGAAAATCACTAAAACCCGGGGGTCCGGCCGCATTTTTAACAGGATGAAGCCTGTCCAGAGATGGAGCACTCTGCTGGACAGTTACAGTGGGAAAAAGCAAACATGGCCGTGGGACTCCAGCTTTCCTTCTGGGATAAGCTGAGCTGACAAGAAGCTGCTCGTGTGTTCAGCTGCCCATTTTGTTTCCTCACCTACATGGTTCTGTCATTTCCCTGCAGGAGTTGCCAATGCACAGCAGTGTGATGAGCAGGAACAGATCACAGATCAGGATAAAAACTAATCTGGTAGGAGCCCACTCTGCCCACCCACCCCATGCAGTTGGCTCAGCAGCCCCTGGAGAAGACAAAGAATGGGAAACAAGAGGAAAGGTAGGCACTGGGGAATTTCCTGTTGGCAATGGACAACCAGCTTGCACTGGTGGTCTAGCTGCCACCTGCAATGCCAGTCTGTGATTCTCCATTAGCCATTATTGGGTCCTACCAGTACTGAAGAGTTGCACCATGCAGGCAGGCAAACAGTACATAATAACTAAAACTAAAATACTCTGCTAATTATTCCAGTAATTAATTTTTCTTACATTTGAATTTATTCTTGAGAGGTTCTGTCAGAGAAATGATTAAATGATCCTACCTCCACCTCAACAAAAGCTTTTACTTTCAGGAAACAATAGATTCCTTGCTGGTCACTCCCCTCTGGACCCTCATGAATATAATTTTGAAAGACCTTCATGGCTAAATTAAATATTGGGGAAAAGAATAGCAGAATGCCAGCCACTTTCTCTCATACTATTATAATAATAATGCCAGCTACTTTATCTCATACTATTATAATAATAAAGATCTTGTATATTATTATTACCATTTTATACTCATTTTGGCCTTTTCCCTGTTGTCTTGGAACATCTCCTTTGTCATTCATTGATTTTATTCTTAATAATATCATTGCACTGAAGCACAGGGTAGGCTGAGGCTCATGCACGTAACCATACAAGAAGTCAGAGCAATCACATTCACCCACAGTGCTTTTCAGTGAAATATCTGTTGTCTTCAGTGCAAGTTGCATCTCCTCTCTCTCCATTGTGGGCTCTAATATTTGCAGAAAATGGGCACTCAGGGAGTCTGAGCTAACACAGACTGGACCCAAGAAAGTAAGGACTACTGCATATGTTTGCCCTTGTCCCCAGCCACGCACATCTGGGTGCTGTCATTACAGAACATGGGGCCAAGCTGCTTTTAGGGCAGACCCAGCACAGCCAGTTCATACATTCTGCAGCACCTGAATTTGGCCCAAATCTCATGGAGTTCCTGCCATCGACTGAAGCTTTGTGGCTAGCAAACTACACATCATCACAAATAATGTTGCACACTCACTGGGGAAACATTCCTCAGTCCGTTCAGTCTCCCTGTTCAAACAGCTTCATGTGCTACTCATAATGCTCTATAGAAGTAGCATACGTGACATTACATGCACATAAAAAGTCTAAAAAAATTAAACACTTGCTAATCTTGTGGGGACATTGTGCTGAAAGCGGTGTATCCATCAAAAGAAAACCAATTCCTTTTCATGCAAGCTTATCAAGAAAACATACACAATATGCAACCATTTCACAGCTGCCAAAAGAGATCAGTCTAATTTCTTTTTTTAGCTAGAAGGGGAAATATAACCAGGCAAAGCTGTTGGAAAGGAAGACTATTAAAAAAAAAAAGTAGAAACCATCCACAATTCCATCCAAAGGCGTAAGAGTTTGTCTGTGAAATCAAACACTTGGCCAAGTGACATAGTTGTGACATTAATGTGGCTGCATGTGAGGCATGTCAATTAATGAATTTATTGGTGGACTGTCTGTAATCCTGAGAACTAAACCTAGAGAAAACATTTTGTGCAGTTCTGTTTCTGGTATTTCTCTGTCCTTATCTTGCCCATCCTCCCTCCTCTCTATTCCCTTCTCATCCCTCTCCCATACAACAACTGGTTGCATGCTAACAATATTTTTCTTTGTGTCTCTGCAAATACCATTAGATCCAAGCATGTCTCATGGAATTTGAGGCTATCATCTGTTCATATGTACTGGGTAGTCAGCAACTTCCACAAGACAACTATTGTCCTCACCCAGATTCATTTGCTTAAAAACATCTCAGGAATTCTTATGAATTGTTTAATTGTTTTAAATTAGCACCAAGAGAAGCTCTCCCACTTGCCTCCGCAATTGCACCCAACCTGAATTTGGATGCATTAAGAATAAAATCATTGAATGCCAACCTGCATGCCATTAGAAACCATTCAGGCCAAAGAGAGGCCAGATGTTAAAATAATTTGCAAAAAAAATGACTACTGAAAAAAAGAGACTTTGTGTAGGGTGGCGGGATTATCCTGCCCAGTTGGAGACTGAGAGCTGCTGAACCAAGATAGAGGGAGGACAAGGCTGAGAGTGTTGGGGTTGTCCAGCCTACAGAAAAGAAGGCTCCAGGGAGCCATTAGAGCAGCCTCCCAGTGCCTAAAGGGACCTGCAAGAGAGCTGGAGAGGGACTATTGACAAGGGCAGGTAGTGATAAGACAAGGAGGAATGGCTTTAAACTGAGATATTTACAGTAGATGTTAGGAAGAAATTATTAGCTGTGAGGGTGGTGAGACACTGGAACAGGCTGCCCAGAGAAGCTGTGAATTTGCCATCCCTGGAAAAGCTGAAGGCCATGTTGGATGGGATTTTGAGCAACACAGTCTAGTGGAAGCTGTTCCTGCCTGTGGCAGGGGTGTGGTAGGAATTGCAACTAGATGATCTTTAAGGTCCCTTCCAACCCAAACCATTCTGTGATGCTAAGGGCTGCACAGTCCTTGCCTGGGCTCTGCTAGGAAGCTGAGTGAAGACAGCAGGGACTCCTCCTGGGGATGGCATGTGAGCTGCCACAGGAAAGATGGCTCCAGGAGATGGTGCTTTGGAGATACCTAATCAAAACTTTTCTGTTCTCTGGGAGAGGGCAGTTAATGACTTACTCCAGGAATAAGTGATCCATGTCCAGCAGTGGATCCCCATGCAAGTAGCCCTTATAGACACTACGTGAATATGCTTACATTTTTCTGTGTTTGCGGTGCTGCCACTCTTCAGGTCCTTCTTGTGGCTTAATTATCCTGTTGGGACCTCAGTTACTGCCTCTGAGTGGACTGATATGTCCCCGTCTAGGTATTCCTCAGAGGAAAGCAGTGATATTATAATTACTACAGTATCATTGTGCTGCAAATGGACTGCTTGTTCTTGGTTACCTACCACAGATTTAATCCATGGGCATAACAGTCTTCTCTTCGTGTTTTCACAGCCTGGCTCTTCAAAGGAAGACCTTTTGTTTCCATCCAGGATGATAAATGGGTTTTAGCTTTATTTTCTCAGAGAGAAGCTTATGTGATTGTACTGTCTGTCATCTGTCTACACTGGTAAGTTTTTAACTGCCAGAGCCAATTATAATTATTTCCAAAGAAAAAAACTGCCAGAGGCAGACATCTCCATGATAATTATATTTCTATGGATTTTGTGAAAGACAGCAGCAGACTGGGTTGGGGCTAAGGAGGCGGAGGAGGGAGAGGACAAAGCACAAGACCACACTGAGAGTATGCCATGTCAAGGAAGTCTGGGAGGCCTCAGCTGATCCTCAGCACATCCTGGCTGAAGGCAGCTAGCCAGCCAGTCTGCAGCCCTGGAGAGTCAGTGGGCATGGGTGTCTGTGCAGACATCTCACAAACTGTACCGTTCTTGTCCATGGGTGTAATTTCACCAGGGACATCACTGTGGCTGTGGCTGCTGCGGTGCAGAGCAGGAGCAGGCACAGCCCTTCTTTCTGCTGGCTGTGATGCAGGGATCTCCTTGTGTTGATGCAGGCAGTGGCACTGTGTTGCCCTGGGCCTGTACTTGCAGGCTGCGGAACCTGGGTGGTGGCTTGGCTGGGCTGGGCTGGGCTGGGCTGGGCTGGGCTGGGCTGGGCTGGGCTGGGCTGGGCTGGGCTGGTAGGTGCCCCCAGGCAGGACAGACGGGCAGAGTGCAAGGCTCGGTCAGCATATGCTCCATGCTGTGACTAATTGAACATAATGGGTGCACTGCTAACAAAGACTCGTAGTGTGGGGGACAGTGTGTTCTCTGTGCTCAGAGACCTGCCAGCCACTAATGAAAGCTGCTAAGGCCAGCTTTGTAAATGCATTTAGGTGACTGAGCCAGATATTTGAGGACAGGTAGAGCCTAATTCTCTCTGACATCAAAAGGAACTCTGACTTGCACTGCATGGGAAGTCATGTCTTTAAACAGCTTCAAAGCTATGAACATTTTTCCTTAAATATTTTAGGAGAATTGACCCTCTCTTTGAGTGAATCTGGTGTGAAATGAGAGGTTTTTAGAACCCTTGAGAACCAAGTAATGTAGCTGAACCTTTCCCTGGAATGATACATACTGCTTCACCATTACAGAACATTCTTGGAAGGAGCAAAATGCCCAAGGTGAAAGCAGATCACCATCTTCACTGCCTAGCTACCATGACATGTAATTCCTCTCAGCTTGTCAATAACCTGATCCAGTTCTCTGGGTCTTATGTAAGTGGAGGGCAGCTGCAGGTAACCCCCAGGCTGTCTACCCGGGTGTCTCAGCTGTGGCCTGCAGCGGGGGTTCAGTGACCTGGAACACAAATCTACATTCAGAAGCCCTCACGGCAGGAGAGTTTCACAGGCTGGAGTTTCACGCCCCTTATCTCGCTGTTAGCTGAACTTTTCCCAGAGTGCTTTCTGTTGAGCAAGAGTGAACAGGATTTCTTGTCTCCCACATCCCCCCACTGTCACTAATGTCACTTAAGTTACCTGATGAATCCCAGCAGCTATGGCAGCAGCTGAAGAAAGGAAATTGCAAAAAAATGCATTCAAATACACAAGAGTAGAAAGAGAGTAAGTGAAGAAGGGGAGGGTTGGGAGCATGAAAGAAGCACTGTTTCCCTAAGATAGTTTGTTTTGAAATGGAGGACAAATGACTGCATTTTAGCCCTACCAAACAGCTGTGAAAGGTTAACATTTCTTCACAGCATTGCTTTATTTTTGCCTAAGTCTTCAGCAACTGTTACTCAAAGTTAATTCAGGCTTTGGCCCTTGGGAACTTATTTAATGTGCTAGTGCTTAGAAGTCCATTAATATTTATAAATGTCCCTTGAATTCCATTTTTACCTTCTTATCCAGGCAGGAGCACTCGTAAAAAGAAAATATTGTTGCATTTCATTTTTTAACATTTTAAAAACTTTTTTCCTGTGTTTTTGTTGGGTTTGGTTTTGTTTGGTTTTTTTTTTTTTTTTTAAGAACCGTAGTAAGTTCAGGGTTGAGCCTGTACTAAAAATGTCATATTCTATAGAGCTGTGAGATACAGTTTTGCTAGCCTGCCTATGCCCGCAAGAAGGGCCTGAGAGTTACATGATAGGCCTGAAAAAATGGAGATGGTGTCTATTCTCAGCTCTGCCACTGGCTAATTATGCAACCTTAGTCAGTTCATTTAACCTCGGCACGCTTAGGTTTCCAGATCAGAAGCGAAAGGGATAAAAGGCTCCTCTGTGAATCCTTTGTGATGCCTGAGGGAGAACAAGGTATTACGCATCACTGCCTGTGAGCTCTGGGTGTGGATGGTTTCTGTGATAGGGTAGGGTACCTGTGGTGAGTGAGTCCGGGAACACAGATGGAGGCCTGGCAACTGTATTTCTTGCCAAGGGAGACAGCCCTCACAGTCAGTTTGACAAATAACAGCTACTGACACCCTTTGCTTTAGGCACTCAGGCTTTTATGTCACTCTTCAGCAGTTTCCTGCCAGCCACAGCAGTTGCTGCCTCCTGTACATTGGCTTTTGTATGTGACTCGTGCCTGTCACAGCTTGCTGACCCCAGAGAGTGATCAATGGCACTCCAAAGAGCTGTGAACCAGTATAAAATGGCAGATCCATGCCTAGTAGTGGTAACAAAATAAGTTGCCTAATTTAAAGACCAGAAGCGTGCCTTGGAAGTCATAAATGAGAGATTCAGGCAGTTTTCAAAATATATGACCTCTCACTTTTTGGAGCACTTGGACTGAAACGCAAGTCAGCTTTGGGGATGTGCTTTTCACAGCTGCTGAGATGTGTTTCTCTGTGAGCTTCTACAGTATGCACTACTGGGCAAAACAAGAGTGATGTTAGAAAGTGGTTAAAAGCATGCAGCTCTTGTATTACAGCAGGGGTTGCTCTGTGATCCTGGTTCAGAATGGAAAGCAGAGCTGCCCAACCTTTGTTTCAGTGGGCATCTGAACTGCCTTGTGCTACACAGTCCTGCTGCCCAAAACCGTCAGCAAGCAGAGGCATAGAAGACATTTCTCAGCAGCAGAAGGCAGAGCATTACAAGACAAAGTATTTCAGGTGCACACCTACCTCGATGGCACAGCAATCTTCAACACAATCAGGGAAACTGCATGCAAAGAGTTAGGGATTTGTGAGACCCGGCTCAGTAGTACAGGAGGCAGCAGCACCTGAGAGAGCAGTGCTCTCCCACACGAGGCTCCTAGCCCTACGAAATTTCCCCTGCGCGCTGTTTTGCTTCTAGGCCAGCGTGGGTGTGATGTGTTACCTTAGCAACAGGGAAAAATGTGTGCTGCAGCTGTAGCCTTCTCTTTGCAGCAGGAGAGCATCCCTGGTTTTCTTACAGAAAATGCTGTGCAGCTCCCCACAAAGGGGACCCCAGTGCCTGTGGCTATCAACGTGCTGGCATGCAGGGCACAGACACAGATATGAGCTACGGCTGATGCAGACATGTCTTCCCTGCTATCCCCTGTTCCGAAGAGCTCGTCTCTTCTGGCCTCCAGAGAACATCATCTGAGTCAGTCTGGCAGAAGCAGGATCAGCAGCTTTGTGCCAGCCCCCTCCATCATTTCTCGAGTCAGATGGCTCCCACAGCTCAACGCGTTTTACTAAACTTGAATGCCGGAGGATGTCAGAGTGCTTTATGAATATCTGGAGGAAACAAGCACGGCAGTCAAGGCATTGGTGCCCATTAATCACTTAGGCAGGGCCGGGGGAGAATTTAAGAGAATAGAGACTCAGGAAGCAGGGGGGTGTTTGTGGGGCATACCCACCCAATATAAAGAAAATATAAATGTTGCAAAACCCCATAAATGCAGTAAATCCACGTGAGACATAAAACCTATGGAAATACAGTTTCTCACAGAATTTGATTCTGCCCTGGCTTTCGTCCTCTGTTGAACTTTGGGACTTGTAACAACATTATAAACATATACATATCTATAAATGTACATAAAGGTATGCTCCACAAATATATTTAACAGTCCATTTTTAATGCCTCACCAACACATATGTTTGAGAACAAAGTATGCATAGATTCAAAATTTTAAGACAAATCTACATTAAAAGTTCTAAAAAGAGCTAGTCCTGGAAAAAAAATATAAACTCATTGAAGCATTTGCTGAAATAGTCAAACGTATGTATTATTACAAACATAGGGAAAAGGAGCATTTATCCTTGCTTTTAAATGAAGTGCAACAACTGATCGCTTACAAGTTCTTCAGTGGTTTTGAACACCTTGTGTTTCACTTGCACTTAGCGCATGTGACTGCAGCCAGGAGCAAACGTGCCCCTAGCTAGGCCGGTCTTCCACAGGCTTTTAGCGGCAGGGAGGATGCCCCGAGCCCCCAGCGTCAGCTGACTAAGGGGAACGGACGGGGGAAAGGAAAGTGCTCCCTCCGTCCCCTCCCGCCCCCGCCGGGCTGCGGCCCTGCCCACCCCAACAGGGTTTTTACCCTTCAAAAAATCGAGATGTTTCATAATCAACAAAGCGGTGGAGGAGTCACCGTATCAACGCTTCCCCTTTTATTGGAGCCAGCACCTTCCCCCGGCAGCCATTTTACCCGGCCTCGAACGCGACTCTGCGCGCTCTGCCTGCGGGGAAATGCGAACCACAACACCGCGGCCCCGGAGCTCGGGCGGGCGTGGGATATACGTCCTGCTAATCACTTTAAAAAGACACAAAACATCCCCACAACCAAGCCTTATCGCAGCTCATCCCGCGGGCTGCTGCGGAGTCCCGGGCGGGGCTGTCCGTGAAGGCAGGCCCGCCCCGCGCACCCGCCCCCGCGCCAGCGGCCGCAGCCAATC